>APFE031508234.1:7870-24661 GCA_000404065.3 Pinus taeda | reverse complement strand
ATCAAATAGAAAGGATCCTAGAAACAAGGAGACACCGAGCTTATCTTCTGTCATCTTGTACACTTGACCAAACCCTTTTTACTTAGATAGTCTTCTACATTTCATTTGAATTGTTGATCAAGTAGATCTGAACTAGTCAATGTGCTCATCTTCCAAAAATCAAGAGGGATCTGAATTCCTTTAACTGTGATTTTCCCAAACTATGTATTGTAACTTCTTGTTGTATCTATCCACCCAAAGACAGAGATTCAAACTTACTTGATGATTGTAATATGGTTCTGAACTTATCTTCACTACCACTTCCCTTACAAAACCATAGAGAGACTTTTGAATTTCTCATTGTAATTGCCATCCGAAAATCTCAGAGATATTCTCAAATTTCTCTCTCTGAAATGTGAAGAGCCTACACTTATATATATAGTATTTTATCCTATAAATAAGTCGACATGTCCATATGAAGGGGTGTGTCTTTTCGCGGAGATCCAACATGAATTTTCACTATTTTGTGGCCGACTTCATGAGTAGACCTAGTGCTTTTTGCTTGAGGGCTTTCTATACATAGTATAGATTCAAATACATTGTTATATCCCCAAGAAGGTTTCTTCATACATGACATAAACTCTTCGACTTTTAATGACCAATCCTAACGCTTTCAATGAGAACCATCTAAAATAAAATCACTTTCTCATGAAACCCATGAAGGAAGGCTTATAAAAATAATTTTATTTTCTTCATTACATCATTTACAAAAGTCAAAATTACATCTCATAATGAAGATTGAACCTAGTTACAATTTTCAACACTCCCTCTTAACTAGGGAGCTATTCATACTGGTACTTAGTCATTCTCAATCTGAATAATTTCTCATAAGAATAATCATATTGGTAACCCATCTGTCTAGCATCATATCAACCAACATTGTCCCATAGCAAGGCCTTGACTAACAACTCTATCAGAGCACAATGCTTGTGATACCACTGATTCATATACCCCAAGATCATTGTCTCTCAAGGTACAAACTCCACCCGGGTGCTCACAAAGTATGACCTTCTTTGGACTATTCTTATCTTGGATAGCCAATCCTCAAAGAATATATGTCCATGACTACTCTTATCTTGGATGCCCCATCTCATCCTCAAAGAGTATCGGATGCCAGATGATTACCCGATCCTCCATTATGTCTTCCCAAGTGAGGACCGGAATGATGTGTCTATCTCTCCCTCTCAATTAGGGAGGTCATATCAATTCCAATAACGAAATGTACTCATTCCTATGGAAGGAATGTACCTAAGCTCCCTCTTGGAATAGGAATTTCCAAGTTTCTTCCATGTAAGAAACTTTCTTTCAGGCTCCCTCTTAATTAGGGACCTACAATAGATCCTTGATTAGCTGCCAAAATAGCTCCTTCCTTCGATGTCATGGATTTCTTTATCTAGGAGTCTTCATCTTTGTGGCTTCTACATAAGGCACAAACCATCCATCACTTTCATCCACAAGTCAGTCATGGCATCATTCCTTTCATCAGAAAGTGATCCATCAATATTCATCTAGCCTTGCTTCATGTCATGCTGCTTCCTTCATGCCATATTTTTCAGAAGGATCTTACATCCTTCTATATGGTCCTCTTGGAAGTCATCTACAATTCTTCCCTTTGGTAGTCCTACATAAGCCCATTTAGATATTTGTTAAAAAAAAAGAAATGAACACTTAAATCAAAATTACCTTTGTGATGGTCTTTCATCATGACATATTCTTGTAGGTATCAGCGTCCTACATACATGTTGACATATCTCCCAAAGATATCCATTGTCAAGGGTCTCCATCTTTTTTAGACTTACATCATGGTCTTTATATCTTTCCAGGAGATTTCCTAGTTGAATCTTCTTGGTCTTTTGGATGTTGATTGTCATTATCATGGTTACATATCTCATGATCTCTTCCTTCCTTTATTCACACATTCCATTCCAAGGATCTTCCAATCATAGTTCCTTAATTGTTGTCAACTAGCTCATACTCATATATGAGGACATATTATGTTGATTTCATCTAGTGTGACCTAGGTCTTCCTACATCCTTTTAGAGGAGGATATCATTTTCCCTTGATCATGCTTCTCAAGGGAGAAGTAGTGATCCATGTTACTTGCAACCATACGCCATGACATTATAATATTAAATACAAGCATACATACCTCATTTTCCTTTAGGTCATCTAGGATTCTTTCAACAACTTCCTTGATTGAAAGGATCTTCATCCTCTTGATCTGCTTCATCTCTTATGTCATCATACCATCATCCCATGAACTCCACAAGTTGGAGTTCCTGATGAAACACTTGCCTCCTCTCTAGACCAGTGAACCCTTCGATGAGGATTTCATCGGAGAATATTGAGGATCTTGCATATCCCTATCTGGCAGATGTTTCCTTTTTGACTTGAGGTATGATGAGCCTTGTCTTGGATGACTTCTTCCTTTCCTTAAGTTTTCAATGTGGTTCCCAAGAGTTATATCCTTCATATTTGGCTACCATCAATTTTGTTCTAGACATCCTTCATGTTTCCTATGGTGATTTCATGATCTCTTGTTTCTAATGCTTCCATGATGCATCTTATTATTTATTATAGTCATATCCTATAATATAAAACTTAGAAGCTATGTGAAGACCTTTTTGTGAAGGAGACTATCTCAGCATAGTAGAGATCTCTTACTTCCTCTTTTCTAGGAATTCTTCTTTTTGGCTTCCTCCACTTCTTCGATGATATGGGATTCTTCTCTTCCTCCTTTGATATTGTCTCCTTAGGACAATATTTCTTGTAATGTCCATAATTTTTACATCCATGGCATTGAATCTCAGCTATGCTCTTCTTTCTTTTCTGAGGAACAAATTTTCCAAACTTCCCTTTCCTTCCTGCAAATGTTTGATTCCTTTAACCTTCAACACTTTTTTCCATCAACATGTCTTCTTCTATCTTGCATAGAAACCAAAAGTTGTCAAATGAGGTAACTTTCTTATCCCCGTGGATATTTGTTACCTTATTCATCACTTAGTGCATTTAGAATAATGATGATTATCTTCTTATCATCTCTCCTAGATCTCATAGTTGAGATCTTATGAAGATATCCCTTCATTCTTTGATACCTTCAATTTTGTGTAGATCAGATCTAAGTCATGTGACCCTATTTATCGCATCTTCAGATAATAGTCTTACGATCTTATCATATACATCTCTTTGATGTCTCTAATATTGCTATAAGAGGGGACCTTGCATAAGTATCCCTTTCCATGTATTCAGATGAGACCTTTTCATTAATGATTTCAATGACTTCACTTTATTCGAGGACTATGTCTATCCTCCTTTTTCCATGCAAGGAATTTTGATGACCCAACGAGCTTATAGATCTCCTTTTAAATACAAAGTCATTTTACCAAATTTGATTAAAGAATGAAAGATACTTACTTGACAAGTGAAGATGAAATATTCAACTTCATCTCTTTTATGATGGTTGAAGAAGATGTATTAGTTCTTCCTTTTGGATTATCTTCTTCCAAATGAAAAATCATTTCTTTAATAAAGAATATTACTCCTTTTATGAAGACAAAGCCTTTTGATCTAGCTCATATTTATGATGGTGATTAATGAGGATGTTTTGCTTCTTCCTCAGATGATCTTCTTCGAGAACAAGGAGAGGATCATTGTTTCAATGAGAGGGAAATTTCTTTGTAGCTTTTGAAGATGATGGAAATGCATTCTAGCCTTCTTTGTCTTCAAAATACTTCACCTTCTTTGGTAGTGAATGAGTGCATATCACAAATGCTTCTAGGGTTTCGAATTTCTTCAATATAATATGATCTTCGCCTTCAAAGTATTTTTAGGTGTCTTACTTTGTAGATAACTTGATTAGGGTCTTTGTGGTATTTTGATGATGACTAGAGGATAAAAAACTTTTGTTGTTGTAGACTGCTTCTTCAATGTAGATCTTGATATTTCGATTTGATAACCTTCGACTTGCTTAGATGCCTTTTTTTTAAACTCGATCCTCAAATGTCTCTTTGATCAAATGCCCATCCTTTGAATTCTACACCTTACATCTAATACCATGTTAATAAATCTAGGGCATTATTATTAGGTGATTTCTCTTCAATTATTAACTGCTTGTGAGTGATTTTACTTCTTTAGATTACGATCTTCTTTACTTAGATTATTATTGTTCTTCTTCATCAAATACTTACCAATGCATGAACATAAATAGACAAGATACACAAGATGTAGGCTATCATACAGGGCCAAAACCTCTCATTCTTTGACAGGAAAACCGGCACAAGTTCTTCTTATAGAGATTCCTATTGACGAATACCAAGACCAAGGCCCTTGACCCAGTAGCCTCTCCAAGATCAAGACACAAATCCTCTTGACAATCACTCTTCTTTTGTTTCGACCTTACCATCATCGATATCTTCATCTCTGCCTTTGATATCGATATCTTCAATACTCTCTTGACTTCACTGATTCCTTCATCGAGCCCTTCTCTCTGAGGTGGAAACTCAACACAGTAGTATCATCAACAAAATATGTTTGCAATGAACTGTTGTCTCATCAATACTATCTTTCTGCACTTGATGTGCCACCAAGACAGGGAGACACTGAGGTTATCTTCTATCAGCTTGTACACTTGACCAAATTCTTTTTACTGAGACAATCTTCTAAATTTCATCTAAACAGTTAAACAAGTAGATCTGAGCTAGTCACTGTGCTCATCTTCCCGAAATCAAGAGGGATATGAATTCCCTTAAGTGTGATTTGCCCAAACTATTCACTATACCTTCTTGTTCTATCTATCCCCCCAAAAACAAATATTTGAACTTACTTTATGATTTTAATAGAGTTTTGAACTTATCTTCACTGCCACTTCCCTCATGAAAGCACAGAGAGACTTCTGAATTTCTCACTGTAATTTCCATCTGAAAATCTCAGAGATATTCTTAGATTTATATGTCTAAAATGCGAAGTGTCTACACTTATATATATAGTAGTTCATCCTATAAATAAGTCGACATGTCCATCTAAAGGGATGCGTCTTTTCATGGAGAGCCAACATGAATTCTTCACTGTTTTGAGGCTGAATTTAAGAGAAGAACTAATGTTGGTCATTGGAGTGCTTTCTAGACATAGTATAGATTCAAATACATTGTTATATCCCCAAGAAGGGTTCTTCATACATGACATAGAGTCTTTGACTTTTAAGGACCAATCCTAAGGCTCTCAATGGGAGCCATCTAAAACAAAATCACTTGCTCATGAAACACATGAAGCAAGGCCTACAAAAATAAATTTATTTTCTTCATTGCATCAACAAAAGTCACAATTACATGTCATTATGATGATTGAACCTAGTTACACTTTTCAATGTGCATGGATGTCAAATTTTAAGAAACTTAATGTCCAAATATAGTAGGATAAAATTCAATGTTGTAGGGAAAGGTTACAATACTTTATGCTTGGTTGAAAAATTTTATTATCATGTTTGCCTCAAGTAGTTAGTTATGGGATGTTGTGATGTGTTCTAGTTATCTTAATAGATTCCTTTTACGATATCATATGGCCATAGGCATACCAAATCCCTACAAAGTTTTCTCTAGGGAAATATTATAAGGGAGGAAAAATCAATGGTTATTAGGTTGATTTATGGTTTTAGGTATACATATTTTTGGGGAAAATATTTTCAAATCTAGGGTTCATTAGGGTCTAGGAGAGCATCACATTTTAGATACATATATGTATGTGTAAATAGAATTATAAATTGGTTTCTAGTTTGGAGACAGGTTTCTCATTTTGTAAACCATCCCATGATACCAAAAAATACAATAGGGATGTTTGTCATAGTCCTAGAGCCTTGATTTTGTAAAATAGAACAACCCCTAAACTAACCGTATATTTTTTCAAATGGAAACCTAAAATCAAACAAATTTTTTTCATTTCAAAATCATTACAATAATTAAGTGGTACAATATGAACTAAAACTCAAAATAACAAGATAGTCTTAAGAGGATCACAAGTACCTTGGCGTTAATATTTTCAAACTCAAAATGAGGGACCAAAGGAGATCAATGAATTTATTAGGGGACATTATTGCCTTAGAACAAGGTAACCATTTATTATTTTGAAATTTTTCTTAGGATAAAATTTTTCTTTAAAGAGGCAACTTGTAGTGACAAATTTATTTGGTTTTAGAGAAAATGGAGAAGTGAAAAAAAATTAGTTTTCAAAGGTTAGTGAATTGAAAAATCATAAATACTTTCGTTTTTCAAAGATAGTTAATAGTTAGAGTACATTGAGTATTTAGGTTTTTATATTGAGCGATAAGAAATTAGAATTTGAAAATTCCTTTGAAAAAAATACCTATGAAGAAAATTTAAATCAAGAATAAAATATGATACAATACTTTGAAACTATAAAACATATTTATCTTATACAATAGCTCCAAAGCCATTTTTATTTATTAAATAAGTAGATACATGAAACAACCCTCTAGGTTGTGCTTGTTCCCTCATTCCTCTATCAATCTCGATTCTTGGTTAACACCACAGGGTGAATAAATCAAGTTCTCCAACAAATAGTAATGGTTCTTTCAAACCAACCTGTAAATTTTTCTTGACATTGTGAGCCATCGACTTAGCCTGCAGTGCTTAAACCTTGTACAAATAAATCCAAGTGATCCTAGAGATAAACTAGGTGCTTTCATGAGAAATAAGGCCTCCAAATCTATGGCTTGAAGTAGTCCTTGAAACCAACAACATACGTTGATTATGTAAGAGCTCTGCTTGTGAAATATGTTGGGGGTGGGGGGAGGTTCTACACTCGATGTTTCAGTGCAGGGTTACATTCTCCCAATCAATGATGGTTATTTTCCATATAAAATTGATGGCTTGTGGGGCGATGAGGAACACCACTTTGACATAAGCAAGGAGGAGGGTCCACAATTGATCCCCACCATCTATTGAATCAATGAACTAAATTTGATACTACATGGTGCATGTGTAATTTTCCCTTCCACAAGGTTTTATGGTGCCTCTCTATCTCGTTTGGGTGCCTTATAAGGTGGGTTGTTCAAAGTTTCCCATCAATAGACCATTTCCATTGCATCCTCCCTTACACGAGAAATATTGGCCAATTCTCGATAGGTATTCTCGACATTTGGATTGCATATATTTTGAATACACTGGTTTCAACCATCTAAGTGATTCCTTTCTCTCTTATCATCTTAATAGTCCCTCGCCTTCCTACAACTTCGTTCCATGCTGCAAGGTCCAAGTGTAAAGAAAGGAATTCCCCCTCGAGGTTCTAATTTACAATTTGAACCTCATTCACACCCAATACCCCCATCTCTCTAAACTATCTTCTAGCCTTATTCCTTATGTCACGATATCACTCAAACCTAACTTCTATGGCTCCAAGCTCGATTATTAAGATCCAATGACAATTACTCAAGTTCATTAAGAAACTTAATTAGTAGTTCGTTGGATAAAACCTACCCCTTATCTCTGAATAATTATTTAAACCAATGATTACAACCATCTCAAGGACTCGTGACAACCCTTTTTGTATTAGGATTTACACAGAGGAAAAATTAATAGTAGATTAGATGTATC
This sequence comes from Pinus taeda, assembly GCA_000404065.3. Lineage (NCBI taxonomy): Eukaryota > Viridiplantae > Streptophyta > Pinopsida > Pinales > Pinaceae > Pinus > Pinus taeda. The sequence continues at coordinate 17,017 of APFE031508234.1, read as the reverse complement.
CCCTTTGATTTCAAATAAAAGTACACCACTAATTCGGATTGGCGTTAAAAGTAGAGAACATGTGACTATGAATATAATTTGTTGGAGATTCACCATTCTAAGAGGGAGTGAAAAAAATACAAAGAATACACATAAATAAAACCGCTTGCTTTCATTAAAATTTCTAAAACAATATATTTATAGATGCATTGTATCTGTGCAACCTGAACTCTTAGATTTTCTCTTCTCGAGCTCCATGGGCTCTCTCCTTCTTTCTCTCGTCTTTTTAGCTATATACAAAAATATTTATGTATAGAGAATATCCAATAGAATGAAGATATTTTCTCTGGACATATATACCTACTCTTAGACTACCTAACAACTCCACTTGACACTTGTGGTATTTATGATGGCCTACTTTGTCAAAATAAAAAAAATCATTAAAATAATGTAACAACCTAGATTCTTTTGGAATCTCGGCACTTGCATTCACATCAAGTTACATAATTTTATACAAAATTGTATTTGGGAAATGCTTTTCCCTTCGGAGATTTTGTGCCCCCCTTGGGGTTTAACAAATTTCCTAGGGTTGATGCTCCTGCATCAGACTCACTACATTGAAAATTTCCATGATCTTCTGGTCATATTCTTTTGATTGTTGAATCCTCAAGGATCCCAGAATTTATGTTGTTTTTGTTGGTCATCAACTTGCTTGCTTGGTCATCCTATACTTGTCATTATTCTTCCATGATCCCATATCCTGTTTTATTTTTGTCTCTCACCTGCATTTTTTATGTTTTTTTTTTATGAAAATCAAACAAATTATGTAGCTTCTTGTTTCTTCTTTCTCGCTACACCATTTCTTTGTTACCATCAACATCCACAATTTCTTAAACTCAACCTTTATTTGCAACAATTTCTCCATGAACTTCAATAGTTTCTTTTATTTATTTAAGGATCTTTGATATTTGTGTTGGAAATGCATTGTCATTGATGGCAAAGCATGGAAAATAATGGACAAAGGAAGACATAAGGTGACTGCAAGATGGTGGAGCTCATTTGTAAAGGTGTAAGATATTTGGAGTTATTTCCAGCTCAACAGATCATCTCAAATGTTATTGAAACCAACTCAAATGAATATAGATCTAAAATAGCTTTTCAATGGTGTGTTGAAATCCATAAGTGGCCTCCTTGATCAAAAGTTATGGCTAGTCAAAGTTAGGTATCCCCAAAGTCAAATTGTGTAGAGTTAAAGTTAATTGGAGGTGCTTTGGTGCATGGTTAAGTTTGGAAGTGTGCCCAAATGCAGTGGCAAGATTGCTAGAGATGTTATCCAAGGGATCAAGCAACGTCGCATATCCATCATGTGCACAGTACAATATGTACACAGCACTGCATATCCAACATGTACATCGGACCATCTATACTCAACATATGAAATATTCACACAACACTATATGCACCACCCTGTACATAATATTTCATAAACAACATGTAAACACTATATATATACACAACACCACATGCGCACAACATAACAGATGCAACATGTACAACATATGCACAACAATGTACCAAACATCCAAAACCACACTGTCTCTACCAAGAAACCTTGCTTCCAGTATCTTATCCATGCTTGTCCCAGCATGTCACAGACCACACCACTTTCATTTCATTTCATTGATGTATCCTTCAGTATAGCCTGCCCATAACATAGACATAATATAATCACATAATATCAACTCATAACCACATGGTACTGACCTCATATATTTATTATGGCTCTATTCCTAATTGATTCCTCGTAATACCAGGAACCTCTTCATGCTATTCACCTACATAAGCAATCATTCCTCCACAAGAATTATCATTGACAGCCCTATCAGATAGTGACATAGATACATAGATACACATACATAAACATTAGCATAAAACAATCATGATCTTGTCAGACAATGACATACATACACACATATATACATATAAATATCAGCATTAAAAAAACATGATCTATGATTGACCCTGTCAAACATGACATACATACATACATATATAAACATCCACATAATCATGATCATAATGTAATTACCAGATATCATAAGGTCAAGGTTAATATAACTCCCTTTATGCATGCAACACGTGCAACATCAATAACAAAAATTCCCAACATAGCTAAGGCATCTTACGCCTCAAATATATTTACTTTACCTTTCCTCCTTACTTTTCTCACAACTATCCTGCCATCATCCATTTACACCAATGGACCCAACCAATCCATCTAGTTGTTATATGCTTGCATTCAAATACCCTTATACATGCACTAAGATTCATCCAGGCCTTACATTAGATGTTGGGTTTCATTCAGCTCTCCTTGGGCTCTATTAATTTTCCTCTTTCCCAACCAATTCCTAAGACTCTCAAAACATAAAAGGAAATACCAAGAATCAAGCAAGAGAAAACCATGGAAACTAGTAACAATATGACACCACAAACAAAGTGGCAAGGACTTCCATTAGACATAAAAAAAAATGCAAATCAAGCTCAAAAAACCACAAAAGACGAAAAACACAAGACTAGAAAAATCACCATGACTCAATCCCCATGGTTCCCAAGGAAATCTCAACCTGGGCCTTCTTCAAGATTTCATGGAAACCTCTCTTGCCATGCAACTCCCTGCATCACAACACCATAACACATAATTGTTAATGTATAAATAATATAACAATATACCAGTTAGTTTACCTTTTTATGCCAAACACATTGCCTTGTAGCTGAACACATATGTGCCATTTCTCAAGGGAATCTAATTCTCTTGACAGAACTAGCTATAACTAGAAACCAGTTGTTATACATGTCAATTACATGTTCATGACTATATCACATATCCACATAATGTCAGACACAATCAAGTTTAAGAAGACTTCCTATATGCGAAGAACTCATTCATTTCGAATTAGGGTTTCCAAACATAGCCAAAGGAATTCTTGCCCAATTCATTTCTTTTATCTTTTACCTTGTTGCAATCAAGTCTTACTATGTACTATCACATCACCCAACTATTAGTTATGTAAACATATCAATTCTTACCTTGTCACACTAATACCAAGCATGTTTCCTGTAGTTGTTTACACATGTCAACCATATGTTCCAAATATCAAGACAATCATATCTATCAATTTGAAATCAACCTTTACCAAGACTAAAAATCATGTCATACTCGATATTCAACTCATATTCATTAGACACAATGCTACAACTGTCACCTACTACACTCAAGTACATATCAATTGTCTCAACGCATATGTGTTAGTACAATCATCTTAAAACAAAATCGTTCCTTCATGCAATCTTACATACACATAGTCATATTATGCAATTCATCAAACATTCAACCAACTTGCAAACATACCATGCTAAATAAATCAACAAGATGACATAATATACACAAAACACTTGAACACCAGATAGACGACATAACTAAACATTCAAGCACAAAGTAGATTACATAAGCAAGCTCATACCTTAATGTATCTCCGGGGAGGCTATCTTGTCTGCACAATAAATCTAGATTAGCACGATATAACTTCACAACATATCAACTCAACCATAATTAAGGTCATGATATCCATAACATTAACTAGCTTATATGTTCACATCATAAACTCATAAACAATTATCATTCATACATAACAATCACCCTTGCACAATCAGTCTAGATTAGTACGACATAATATCAAATCATATTAGCTCATACCTGAATGTCATAACCCTAATCATTTGCATAGACCAATCCAACTTAGTATGATACATATAACATCAAGATCTTAATGTAATAAACCTAATCATCAAGTTACTAGCATATAATGACAACAAGTTATATATCATGCTCATCAACAACATATAACCTAATCTTCAAGCTAACTATCATATAACAACAACAAGTCAACCTATAACATACTCATCGACAACATATAACACAATCATCAAGTTATCTAACATAAAATTGTCAGGCCAGGAGGTAACTCTTAAAATCAACTATGTTTATTCATTAGGATTCCTCATTGTTACATAAACAAGGGAGTCACTCTTGGGTTTCACCTCCTGATGACTCTTTATTTTCCATTATTTACTATTTACATTATTTACAAGTGTTCATCCAATCCCCATGATTAGGTATCAACATTTCCCCCCTTAATTTGAAGGGATGTTGGTGAGTCCAAGCATCGTTCTGAATCTTTCAAGCTTTTCTCTTCTAAGTGCTTTGGTAAAGATGTCTGCAATTTGCTCATTAGTGGAATAATGGCATAGATGGATGTCTTGGCCTCAACATGATGTCGAATCACATGGTATTTTGTATTGATGTGCTTCATTTGATTATGGAACTTTGGGTTCTTGGCCAACTTTATTGCAGAGGTGTTTTCAATCACGAGTGGACTTGAATGTACTTGTTTTACCTACAAATCTTCTAGAATTTTCCTAAACCACACAATTTCTTTTGTTGCCTCAACTGCTGCAACATATTCTACCTCTATTGTGGAATCTTCTAGAATTGATTGTTTGCGTGATCTCCAAGAGACAGCTCCTGATCCAAGACTCATAGCATAACTGAAAGTAGATACCCTAGTTTCTTTGTCTCCATCGAAGTTTGAATCCGAGTATCCAATCAAGCTCAAGTCACAAACCTGTGTATACTTGAGTCGAAAGTATTGAGTTCCCTTCAAGTAATTTAGAACTATGTTTTCTGCAGACCAATGTCCCTCACAAGGCTTTTGCATAAACTTGGAGAGGATTCCAACAACAAACGGAATGTTTGGTCTGGTAGTAGTCAGGTAGTTGAGACTTCCTACGAGCTGTCTATACTTTGTTGCACCCTCAAATTATTTTCCTTCAATGGATACGAGCTTTAATTTTTGTTCATTGGAGTAGTCAGAGGATTTCACTCATCCATGCCAAACTTGTTCAACATATCTCCAATGTACTTATTTTGAGAGAGGAACATAGACTTCAGATGTTGAGTTACTTTAATACTAATATAAACATAGCCCAAGTCAGTCATTTCAAAACCTTTCCTCAATTCCTTCTTTATGGATGCAATGTAGCTCTCATTTTTCCCTGTCATCAAAAGATCATCTACATATACCACAATATATACACCTATTTTTCCAACTTTCTTGACAAACAAAGTTGCATCATCAAGATCATAATGTTTGAAGTTGAGTTTTAGAAGATGCTCACTTAACTTTTCATGCTAGGCTCGCGGTGCTTGCTTGAGGCCATACAAGGATTTCAAAATTTTGCATACTTTATGTTCATTTCCTTTCATAGCAAATCCTTTAGGCTGGGACATAAAAACATTCTCTTTTAGATCTCCTTTCAAGAAAGCAGTTTTTACATCCATTTGATGGACTTTCCAACCGTTTTGAGCTGCTCAGGCATAGAGTGTCCGGATGGTAGCCCATTTTTCTATTGGGGAAAAACTCTCCTCATAATCAACCAGTTCCTTTTGTGCAAAGCCTTTTTCCACAAGCCTCTATTTGTGCTTGTCAAGTGAGCCATCAACTTTATACTTGTTCTTGTAGACCCTGTTATAGACATATTTGGGCACATCAACCCCAAACTTATATCTCGGTGTATTAGGGTTCATCAACCCCTAAAAGATTTGTTTCATACCCTAAAGGAACATAGTCATCTGAGTACATCATTCCCCAAAATTTCCATCTGAGAAACCATCCAGAAATTGCCTAAATTGAACCATACTAACCGCTCCATTGGAAAAGTGCGATGCATACTGAGTGGTACACTGCTACGGTGCGATGCATACTATTTTCTATAGGGTGTGATGGGTGAGGATGGACAAATTTCTGGAACAATTTATTAGTTGGTTTCTCATGGAATCTTCTAGAAACTTCTCCTGTGCCACTTGCCTCTCTGAATTCGCCCAAGGATGAACAAGGGAACTAGGAAACCATCTCCAATCCCTTCTCTTTTGGAACCAATTGTAACAAGTGGAATGACACTAATCAAACCCCATGGATGACTCACACCCTTGCAAACATCTATAAATGGATCTCCAATCCAAGAGATCTAAAGGCTATAATTTTGTGAATTGCAAGTAAGTGATGATAGTTTGTAATTGAGGAGAGAGCATTGTATTCTTGTCGGTGTGATCTTCCTATTTCATGAGGTGAAGAAGGATTGAAGCTAGGAGGGTGGCGCTGGATCAGACAACTAGGTTGTAATTCTCCTTTCTATTAATAAAGCTCTTCAAGTTTTCTTCCATATGATTGTGCAATTGTGAATGCTATCATTTTTTTCATTATATATCTGATTCTATAATGTTTATGTTGTAATGGATCACGATGTTTTGATGGTTCATTGTTGTTGTACTTGTGCAAGCGCTCACCTAGCGTGTTAAGTACGGGGATGAGTTACAGGATCTGCCAAAGGAGAGAGAGATTAGGCAAGGGATTAAGTGGAAGTTCCAGGTTGGTTCCATTATCTTTCTCTTATTTGTTATACATAGGAGAAATCATTGAAGTACTTTAAACTGTTGTTTCTAGGGTAGCTGCCAAACCTAGAGGGTTAGTCGTTTGACAAGACACTAATTTTCCCATAAACAAATTTGCGACTCCACTGGGGAGACCAGATGTTTGTTTTTTGTTATTGTTTATTTTATGTTCAATTTGATAAACTATAGACAGAGTCTGAAGCCAGCCAGGTAGCTTCCGAACTACTCTTGCTCTGCAATTGCATAGTAGATAAATGTTGATTCAGTCAATCTCTGGTTTAGTTTATGAATTAAACATTTGACTTGAAAACACATCTATTTGCCCTTTTGGTAGCTCAGTAACCTCTTAGGACATTCCATCATACTTTACTTATCATTGTTCATCAAAACCAAGCTTGATTCATTGACAAATACTCCAAATTTGAGCCAAAACACTTTCAGAAATCACTCCCTGGACCATCGTACTGTCTTCCACTATGACTCAGTATACATAGCACCTACCGAGTGTAGTAAGTGCGATGCCTCTCAATTTCTGTGAAGCCTAGGTGCGATGATTGACTGAACTCTTTTTCCATCTAGAAATTGAGGGTTTTTGACCTGTTTTCAGTTTTGTTTGATTATTTTGCTGCATATCAACAGTGCCTCTTCACTGAAGCTTACTTGCATCACTTAGATCAGCCTCAATTACAATATGATTAGTGAATGTTTTATGTATTTGTTCCTCATTTACAATCCTTTGTCGAAAAAGTTGTTTTAGTCGATTTGTCGCTTTGATACAAAAAGTGTCGCAATTGTCATTTTTTGTCAAAAAGAGAAGTGTCGTAAATTCTTCCTTCCCTTGATAATCAATTAAATTTTTATTGATGCATTTGATTTGATTTGTTTACATTCAAAGTGTCGAAAGAATTTTTATTCAAAATTGAAAGTGTCCTTTTGAGTCTTCCTTTCTCTTTTTGAGGAAACAATTGTCAAAAATGTCATTTTGAGTGCAATATTTCAGATCTTCACTGCATTTAGTTTTTCTTTTTGCATCTTTCACATTAAGGAAAGTGAAAACAAATACATGCATTTTCATTTAGAATTTTTTGATTTATGTGTGAAAGGATTATTTAGGGAAATGCACTAGTGTGTGCTCTTTGCTCTTTGCTTAAAAGCATTGTTATCTTCTTTCCCTAGTATCTAGGATTTTCATTGCTCAAATCAACAAAGATTGTTTATAATTGTAGATTGCATCTTAGGAATTTCAGATAATCATTAAGTGGTGAACCATTGAAAGGAAAACTTTAAACAAGATCAACTTTAAAATGAATTTCAATGAACCTAACAACGCTTTGGAACTTAACGCAACATATCTAGAGGTCTAGGCTAGTGACGTCTTCCAGCGTCATTAAAACTAGTGGCTATTGTTTTCATTGAAGGTTAGGTGATTCATCCTCCTTGATACGACAAGTGCTAGCACGGATTTGTACTCCCCGTACCGTCACGTATATATTGGGAGACCACAATAGGCTTGAATCCTTTATCCATATGAAACTGAGTATGTCGCCTTATTGATCGCAATGCACTGAACACAACATTCGGGAAGATTGACTGCCGTACATAAGTCCTTGGTAATTTCTCTTTAATTTACCACCAAGGTGTATATTGAAGTTTTGTGATTGGTATGGTAAACCCTTTGTCTAGATTTTCCAGAGTAGTCACTTTCGTTCCTTTTCGACTCCTTAAAAGAAAAGGTCCATCTGAGCACTTATCCTTTCAGGCTCATTAAAAACCGAAGGCAACTAGAGTCATCTTTAGCTTTTTCTCGACTCTTTAAAACTGAAAAGGCAAAGTTGTGTCCAAGTGTCGTTAAAATTAATTGATCATGGATAACATCCCTATTCCTTAGTTGATCTTAGGTTGAAACATATGGCGACAAATCCGGAGTCCACCAATCAAGGAATCCCTTTTGATGGGAATCCTAGTTTTTTTCCTTCTTTCGAAAATATTGGTGCTCCTTATATGGCTACATTGTCCCTTCCAGGATTTACCATTGGCTTGCCAGTATGGTTGTTTTCAACCTCCTTGTTATAGATATTTTTGGGCACTGCAACCCCAATGACAAATTTCCATAAACTAAGGGCTCCTAAGTCCCTAAAAGTGTTGCTTCACTACCTAATGGAACAAGGTCAGCTAATTACATCATCTCTCATAAGTTCTCCACTAAAACCTGCTCAGAAATGGTCAAAACTAGACCATACTAAATACCTAGTGCAGAGGGTGCAATGCATATCACCTTCCCAGTGTACAAGGTGTGATGCATACTGAATGGCCCATCTGTAGGGTGCAATGGGTGAGAATGGAGAAATGGTAGGGACAATTTGTGAGGTGGAAGATCATGGAATATTCTAGAAGCTTCCCCTCTCACACTTGCCTCTTTGTTTTCGACCAGGGATGAGTAAGAGATCATCAGTCTCCAAGTGGAATCAAGAACTATCAGAGAGAGGACACTAATCAAAACCCCAGAAGATGACTCACCCTCCTACAATCATCTATATATGGATCCCTCATCATAGAGATCTAGAGGCTGGAATCTTGTACCTTATAGAGAAGTGTTGTTGGTTTTCTGGTGAAACTTCATAGTGTTGGGTGATCTAAGCTTTACTTGAGGTGAAGAAGGG
>APFE031508222.1:0-11774 GCA_000404065.3 Pinus taeda | reverse complement strand
TAGGAGAGATATACTTAAAAACAACCCTAAAAAGTTAAAAACGACAAAAGCTCAAGAAATAGTTGCCTAAGTACATATAGTACACCTCACTTCATCAGCTTACGAGCCCTGGGTTGACATTTAAAAGTTGTAATTTAGACATCACTAAATTGACCAAACAGGATCCACAAAATATTTTCCCATTAAGTACAAAATTAGTTAATAAATAACCACATCACGGCAAAATAAATACACCATGCATCCCACTCTATACTTTCCCAGTCCACGTCAGGGTTGTCACGCCTAGGTCGGCTGACGGCGGCAAGGTATAGCTAGAACACATGGGAAAGTTGCCAGAGTAATTAGCTGCTAAGATCCAGTCAGTCAGGAAATGTCGTGTCAGGCCCGACTACTTAAATTCGCAGGATAATGAAGGGAATTATAGAACTTCAATTGCAGATAGAAGAAGAATTACATGGCCGCTCTGAAGAACAGTTGTAAATACAGAGAAGCAGGAAACCTCAAGTGCAGATTGCTTATCACAAGCGAAAGGAGATGGAAAAGGGAATTGTATCCATCTCATAGGACAAATTAGATGAAATAATTGCAATTTTCAATAAACTGTATGGAAAATATGACAACACAAATTTGGTCGACAATGATTTTATAGACTGTTTCCAGTTCCCAGCCTGGAAAAGAGAAGTTTATGTAGAGGATTTCTAGTAGGAGGATGGCACCAAGAACTCTAGGGTCAGAGAGGAGTTTAAAGGTCTACATAGATCGATGCTACTCCATTTGAGGAATTTACCTATGTTCAGCACCCAATTCGCCACAATGTACTGTACCAAACTTTTGGCGAGCAGGATGCACGGAGGATCATTGTGGTTGGACAAGGAGTATCCCATCCTTGTGGAGGATATTAGTTGACTAACAGGGCTATCCGTGGGAGGGAATGTAGTTAGCTCATCATTCCAGATAGGGGCTAAGAGAGCCAAGAAGCAGTCTAAGGATAATATCTATGCTAGATATGGGGCTGAGCATGGTGGGAGAGGAGCGAAGATGGATATAATCAACAAGGTCGACATTAGGTTTTCCTGCTACCTCATATCAGGCAAAACAATGTGTCACTTTACGAAGAACGAATGCACGTTGGACACCATTTCGATGGAGGAGCATTGATGCCGGGGAGAGGTACTGAAATGGTCTGCATTTGTTCTTAATGAGCTGTTTGAAGACTATGAAGATGTGTACAGGTGGGGTGCTAGTTTCATGTCTGGGTACATTTTGATGTCGTTGGAAATGTGGAAGTGGAGGCTGCCAAAGGAGAGGGAATTGGTGACCATCGTCGAAGGCCAACCAATAGCACTTCATTACGACCTATGGAGGGCATCGGGAGACCCCAGCACAAAGGAGATAAATGAAATAGCTTTCAAGGATTGGTACGAGAAAATGCTAGCAACCATAAGGTCGATGAAGAGGACACCAAAGACTCTACTAGATGAATTCTCAGAAGAGATCTGGTTCGGGGCCTCACATGTGCACACCTACCTGAGGCTGTGGTGTGTCCACCTAGAGACATTTAATATGAGGCCGCAGAGGTTTGTACTAATGGCAGAAGTGTTGCACAAGGAGGTGTGATCATGGCTGGGAGTGGCCTGTGAAATCATAGATGACAGATGCAACTATCTTTTTAGAGCCTCGAAGTAACAAGCACAAGGGGGAGATGTGGTAAAGAGTAGTAGGAAGCGGCTAGCCAATGATGCAATCCAACCAATAGTGCTTCAGAAGGAGGAGAAGATGTTCAAACTCAGATGAACAATTGCCAGTTTCCAATCATGTGAGAGAAATTGTCCTGCCTAATTTCAAGGCTCTACAATGTTTTCTCCTATTATAACAACCTCGTTGGCCATGAAACTCCCCACTGGAGTAGCCTAGGCTCCCTCCTAGCCAATGGTCCCCAAGCCAAATAAAAAACAAGTTGTCCGCAGTCTCGCTACCAAAAAGTTGAAAACTATCGCACCAGCCCCGATTGTTGACCTTACTAGCGAGACCGAGTACTCAATCTCCGCAACACCCATAGTTGAGGAGATCCCCTCCATTTCCACCACCTTACCTTAGTCGCGGGAGTCTTCACCACACACAGCCTCCACCTTTGCAACCCTGTTAGAAACCCTCCCAGCAGGACGACGAAAGACGACTATGGAAACAAAAGTTTAGTTAGTCAGGCTGACAGAGGGCACCACTCCTGCCAATGGAACGCAACCAACATCAATTGCATCACCAACACTTGGGTCAGACCCCCCACAAGGAGGAAGCCTAGATACTATTATGTAGGAAGTAAGGATTGAACCATCTACCACCTTTCCCTATAAAGCTCACAATATTCCCAAACTAAGTATCATTCCACCCACTCCATAATTCATTCCGCAGTCACAACAAGCTCATTTTCCCACATCCCACTTCGAAAAATCCATCGCCAATAGCTTACCCATCCAATAGTAGTTCCTTGAACCCAATACAATGTAGGCTGACACACTCCAGCACTAGTCGTTGGCCTAGTTATTTACATTTATACAACAAGAAGCACATGGCCGAAAGGATCCATGAGGATCTAGCCAAGGAACATGAACAACAAGCAAGGAAGTTGCAGAATGTAACGAAAAAGCGTGATCACCTGTAGAAAGAAAATTAAAATTTGCAAGCACAGGTTGACCAAATCATGCAACAATTCTGGATATTGTGGCCAACAATCGTTGAGGCAAACACATAGGCGTCGACTGACATCACAACGTGCACACTAGTAAAACGTTGCGATCACATCCACGTGGCATGCTCGAACCTAGTAGCTACCAATAACGATATGAAGAATAATATAGAGATGGTGAGGTCCACTTTGCCAAACCTAGTGGAAATCTACACGAGAATGGTCGAGGGAAAAATTGCTGAAGCAGAAGTAAAGAAATAGGACTTAGCAGACACCCTCGCTAATGACTACGTTCTAATGAACAAAGTCCATGACTGGCCAGGATACCTGGTGCTGAAGAACCACTCATTCTATCTGATGAAAGAGAATATACAAACCCTATTTACCAGCATAAAGGACTATACAGACCATGCCCAACTGCAGCAAATGAACGATCATATTGATGCCATTTAGGCCCAAGTTGATCGTATTGAGGAGGAGGCTGCAAATACGAAGAAGGTAATTAGATATCTGCAGCCACCGGTTCAGATGCAGGCTCTGATCCTAAATGAGGTGTGTGACTCTAGCAGACAACAATGGAGTGACTAGTAAAACCAACGGCCCACACAACTAACGTTGAAATCAGCTGAGATATTCGCTCAATGTGTTGACGCAATCCTCACCTGATGGGACACTGCCATTCAAACATACAATGATTTTAGGCAACAAACCACGGCCACTATTTTAGAGTTGGAGACTTCTTTTGGAACGAGGTACCCTTAGAGGTAGGAAATTGTAGTAGAGACAAATGCCTCTTTGTGAGCAACGGCCGAGGCAAAAGAAGCACCAGACCAACCGTTATTAGAACCAACATAGTTGATAGTACAACCACCACTTGTAGAGCCAATGCAAATACCAGTAGAAATGATTGAGGTCGAAATGAATTGACTTGGAGACGAGTCATAGGATTGTGGTTGGGGCCTGTTGGGGTCTTCGTTTAATTTTGAAAAGGGTTTGACCAATTTTGGCTAACCGAAGGATGATAAGGAAGTAGGTGGCAACAATGGTTAGCTTGAGGAAGAGCCAACTGGGCAACAAGGCAGGAACAGGCAGTTGCGCAAGAGTTGCGGCAAGATGGAACTGAAATACAAAGGTAGCCGAGTGGGTGGGAAGGTGAAAGAGAAGTTGAGCAAGAACTGGCAGTTCAAGTGATAGAAAGGAATATAAAAGGAGAGTGCCATAAAAGAAGAGAGGTTGGCTGGTGAATGGGATAGTTAGCAAGGCTGTTGGAACTGGCAGTTAGATATCTGGTTGCGGTAGATGGGTAGTAATACGCAGGAGCACATGTGAACTGGGCCCTTGAGGTTGAGATCAAACTCATGGATCTGATCTGGGTATTCCATGTAGTTTCTTGAGACAAATGCCAAAGATATGTTGTATTGTTTTATTGTTAGGTTAATAGAAAGCAAGTTATACCGATTGCAAATCATGATATGTATGGATCCCTGGGCGTGATGAGTTTCTAAAAATTAAATGTTCCATCAAATGCATGTATTTATTAGTTCTTATGTAACTATTTTTATGATGTTATCTTTTTTTTGCGTGTAATGGATATTCTTTTTTTATTGGATGATGCCTCGGTTGGTGCTCCCTTGACCCCATGTTGAACCTTTCTTACTTCAGGCCATTGGACACCTCAGGTGAGACTCATTACCCTTTGGGTAAGGTGAAAATGCTAGTGTTGTCCTAGACTACACCCGACCATTGTTGGCCCTCTGCACCCGAACCCAGGGTCTTTTCTCCCTGATGACTCTTTCGTTCCAACACTTAGCCAAATTTTGGAGGATTCCTAGCAACCTAGCCTCATCCAGCCTTCCTAAACTGCGCACTTCGCACCTGCAACCCTCAAGATTTTCCATTTCTTGTTGGAAATATGCAATGAACATAAATATCAACCTCCCTTGGCATCCAAAACTACACAGATGCTTCTCCTAGTTTCTTTCCCTCAGTGGGAGCTCACTGCCTCCAGAAACTATGCAGAAAGCCTAGCATACCTTAGCATACAAAATTGCACAGAGGTTACCTCCAGTGACCCTCCCTTAGGTAGAGCTCACTAGCATCCAAAAATACATATATATTTCCTCAATGCCCCTCTGTTTTCCTGTTCCCACTGCCTCTGAAAACTGTGCAAATTTTTCCTCCAGGGCCTCATACTGTAGCACCCACTGCCTACTTGAACTACGCAATTCTATCCCTCAGTAGGCATTGCAAAATTATTTCCCTTAGTAGGCACTCTGCAATGTTATCCTTCAATCCATCCTAGTCATTGAGCTTACTCCCCCTTGGACTTGCACCAGTTTCGGCTCAATCAGTGGATTATCATGCAACTTCTTAGACTATGGGTTTACTAGACTCATGTCGTCTTGTCATGAGTAGATTACAGATATAGGAATTCTACCAGGCTATGGAAATATGATGAAGAAGGAGATGAATAAGGAGGAAATCCTTGATGAAACTAAGGAGATGAGGAGAAAATATAACTAGCAAATAAGAATACCAAGGAACCAAGGGTATGATAGAATATCGGGACCGCATTATGACTCCATCTAATTCACAACCCTTTGGAGGATAGATATGAAAAATAAGGCACATCTTTCATGAAGTTAAAATACACCACTTAGTGTAGGATGAATGACAGATTATCATTGTCATATCATTATGTCTTCAATGACATGTATGGTTGCAAACAATAAAATGCATTCCATGTGTTTCCTCTGAGTATTTTGCTCACTTTTGCTTGTTGGATCAACTATCCTCTTCTGGCATGTTTGATTGTTATGTCATGTTTGTGAGTCTTTTCTGGTGTTTTCAAAGGTCGACCTAAATGTATATGAGGTTTCCTTACCATGTAAACATCCTTCACACTCATGCAAAAAGTCTTGAACACTATCGCAAAAGTGTCATCATGGTCACCCTAAAGTCTATCTCAAGTGCCACACTTGTCGCTTATTTTTATGAGACAATTACACAGAGGGAAATTATTGCTTGTTTCTTTGGTGCTCTATGTTGTTGTTTCGTCAAAGTATGCTAAGTGTGTGAACACAAGTTCAAGTTCATCACAAGTCTATCTTCCTCCTGCACTTAGCCATTTTCTGAAAATATGCCTGACCAGGGAACTTAGCTACACCAGACCCCAACTGAACTGCACACTACGTAGTCTCAACCCTCAATGTTGTGACCTTGCTACTTGGAACTGTAAATTTTGTAGTCATTGTCCTCAAGGGTAGTTGCACTGTGAAATTCCAGAACTTAGCAGCCTTCCTTGACCCCAGAATTGCACATTAGTTCTTTCCAGTCTGACTTGAACTGTGCACTTCACACTATCAGTCCTCAATATTTTACCCTTTCCTGCTAGAACTGCACAATGCACAGAGAACCCAACCTCCCTTGGCCTCCAGAACTACACAGAGGATTCTCCAAGTGTCCTCTTGTTGTGGCCATCAACAACCCCCCTCCTTATGAAGTGTTATTACTAATACTAAATAAGTGGGGACCCTTAGTAAAAAATTTAAAAAATTCAATTAGTGCTATATTTCCTTTTTAGATGAAACTTACAACATCATGGACTTAGGGAAATACCTTTGAAAAATCTAAAAAAACTAAGTTTCATAATGAAGTAAATTCACTCCTTAAGAGAGATCGCATCGCACAAAGAATGATAGGATACCTTCTAAATAAGCCAAAATGATAAAAACGTGAGATTGCAACGCAAAACTCCATCACATCGCATGCATTAAGAAGCACTCACATTAAAAAACTTAAAATCGCCAATATGCGATATCGCATATCGCACATCGCAAAAATCACATGAATTACACATAATGATTATAACTATTAAACGATCTGCGATCCTGTGATCCGCGATTCTGCGATCCTGTGATCCTGCGATTGTGCGATCAAGCAACCTTGCAATAGAACAACACGATGCAATTGCGGAAATGCGATACAGCGATCTGCGATATCGCAAACCAAAATCGCAAAACCTCTCCATCCCAGTTGGTTCTGGCTCATTATTCGAGAAAACTTTTTCTTAGACCAAGAACTGGTCATGCGCTTTAATGAGAATTAATGAGTTGTTGCCAATTGTTAATGAAGTATGGTGTTGTGTTTTTCGAAGAACTAATTCACGTAAGGTGGTGTGTTTTGCATATCTTTGGCATTTAAAGTTTTCTTGTCGTTATTTTTATCATTACTTCCACCTCAATTGTAAACTGCAGGAACAAAGGACGAAGCATTATACAGGGCAGTATGCAGGAAACTATGAGGGGGAAAGACAGTACTCCAATGTTCATTTCGGAAGGCACACCTAATCCACTTAAGGGAGAGAAAGAGCAGCAGAACTCTTTTGAGGCATCCATTACAGATTTCTCATATCCAGCTACGGTTGAATGGGTACCGAACGATGCTAATACCAGAAACAGACAATTGAATACTCAGGGTCAAGAGCTCATGGAATCACTATTTTTACAAAATTTCAGCTTTATACCAGATAAGAGAAAAAGGCGCAAGAGGTGAAAAACGCATCAGGGAAGCCCGGATCAAGAAACAGAGGCAATTTCCGATGCGTGATTAGTGCATCGCTAAGAAAACTTGCTCGAAAAGGAAGGCTTCTAATTACTCAGTCACCTACAAGCCCCGAAAATTGCAAGGAAGCAGCAATAGAAACAAATTGGAAATAGAAAGCTAAAGCAGAAGCAATCCGAGGGTTAACCAAGTTAAAATGGGATTATTACCAGGCATACACGGTAAAGCCACCTAGTCATTGGATGACTCTCAAGTATATCATCAATTTTACTGAGAAGATAAGTGCCAGCTCTTGCCGATTCTGTTTTCTTAACTCAACCAAAGACGAAAGACAATCAGCCGACTTTACTCAGGAAAATACTGAATGTTTGCGACATTAAGGAGAAAATTTAGAAATAGTTAGATATTAGATTTAATTTTAGAAATAGTTTTACTTAGAAAAAGGATGGTCATTTAAACCGAATCCTGAAATTCTGTAAATAAGTTATTTAGTTAATAGTATTTAAACCCTTCTCATGCATTTAGAGAAGAGTCCAGAAGTTTATCAAAAACTTGTCCTCAGAACATGCACTTTTGCACCCTTAGAGGAGGTTTTGATGAATGAATGGAATAGGGTTTATTTGATATTTTCATTTGATATCTGCTACTGATGTTGCACTTCTTTACTCTTAGTGGATGCTAAATCAAGGAGAGATAAATCAATTGTTGCTTGAAGCTCATGAGTAGGACTAGTTATAAATGGTACTTTTATCTCTTAACCATTTCTGCTTATGCGTTAAAGTGATATTCAGTTTTCAGTTGTTTATATAATACAGCATGGATGCCTAAGTTATCATTTGGCACTTTTGTATGGTGATAGTTATTTATTTATGCTTAGTGTATGAATAGCTCACTTATGCGATAAGTTTTTCACAACTGTTTCATCTAACTTCTTATATGAAGTAGTTCATCTTTATTGAATTCTTTTCTTATAATAGTTGAATGATATTTATTACCAGTTATTGTTTGAAATCTTTTTAGATCGCATAGAAGAAAGATCATACCACGGGTTAGCATAAATTTTGATGTTTTTCTGTTTAATAGAATACAATAGCATAGCATTAGATTAGAATTAGAACAGAAGTATTACATTTAGAACAGAAATACCCATCTTTCTCACACACACACACTGAATTGGGAAACTGGTCCCATATCCCCAGTCGGACCCACTATACCAAACGGATAAGGAGTTGCCAACCAAGGTCTGAACCAGGCGGGTATCCCCCTTGTTGTAGACCTGATTTTCGAGGCCTTCAACACCTCCCTCAGTCAGAGCTCACTATCCTAAAAAATTACACAAATAGGTCTTGCATGCCTCTCTGCTGACTAGTCCTCCTTGCCTCTTGAAAATGCACATATTTGTCTCCTAAGGTCTCATCCCACATCAACCATTGTCTAGCTAAACAGTGCAATCCTAACTCCCAGTGGCCACTGCGCAATTTTTGTCCCGAGTGGAGATTATGCTAAAAAAGTTCCTCAGTCACACATGAGTTGCAATATGCACAATTTCAATGATTAAGCCCTCTCCCTACCACCTGGAACTGCATAATGCATAGTTACTGGTCCCTCTCTCCCAGCCTGTCACTTGTCTTGGGCTCAGTTCATGGATAGTAATGCATCATATTAGTCTAGGGAGTTTTCATATTTATGTTGTCTTGTCATGAATGAATTGTAGGAACATGTAAACTATCAAGTCATGGTGATATGTTGAAGAAGGAGAAGAAGGAGGGAAGCATTCGGAAAGACTTACTTGTAGCTAAATGAATGAGTGAACCTGTCAAGATCAAGAAAAGGGGAACAAGTTTGAAACTACCTCCTAAAACCGAATATCATTGAAAGCCTTGTATCATCAAGCTATGAAGAGGAGAAGAGAAAGCATACTCAAGAACACATATATCACTCAACAAAAATAGTGACTTGACATCACGACACCATCAAGTTAGTCCATGTCAGCAGTGATGTGTCAAGTCATGTCACGAGTTGTCATATACCACATCACCATTGTGGGCCATGTGTATTGTAAACCAAATGTATTGTAAAGTGGAAGTCCAATGGACACACATGAATATGAAGAGTCATGTTAGTTGGGAGGTCATAGGGGTAAGCATCGCCCCTTGGTTATATATACCCCCTCATTGTATGAGAAAAACAATTTTCACCTTGCCTCATCCCACAAAGCATTAGAGAGATGAGTTAGTTCTTTAAGGAACAAGGAGTGGCTTCAATGTCCCACTACTAGAGCTAGTGATGTATAATGTAAATATGTGTCTTGGAGCTTTTTCTTAATTACAAAATCCTTTTCAAGCCAACACATTTTCATGCATAAATTATGAATGTTTAGAAGACTATTATGTGAATGCTTGTATTTCATGTTTGTTTTCACATGTACTAAGATAGTTGAACTATTAAAGTTATTTTAGTGCTTATCTTGTTTGGAATGAGTTGTAATGGTTGTCACTATTGTCTCATCCTTGTGGACTATTATGCGGGATACTAGACAGGCATTTCCTTGCTTATCGATTATAATGATAGCCACATTCGCCATGGAATATTCTACAGGATGTTAGACGAATCTTCCCTTGTTCATTCCTTATAATAATTGGCACATCCGTTGTGGACTCTTCCATTGGATGGTAAACAGTCCTTTTGGTTCATGTGTGTCTCTTCCTGGATGGTACTATTACCTCTCACTTAGAGGCTCAATTTTCTCCCCCCATTTTTCATTATGAGAACGTAGACAGAGTTGCTCTACACACCCACCTTTCTTTTCAAAGATACCATTGCATCACTCTCTTATGCTGACAGCTAGAACCAAGGAAAATATTTAAGGATTCGGCAACCGGGCCTTTATAGTGGATGAGATTCCTACACCAAACGATGTGAGGTATGATTGGGACTTCATATCAGGGAGATCCCCTTGGTTGACGGATTTCCAACACCATCAACAACTCCTAATCAGAAAAATTATCAAGCTCTCAATCTATATAAACATGGTGTGAAGTAGTTAGGTTCACAATCATACATAGTGTCAAGTTCTCGGTCTATACGATCTGTAACAGCACAAGTAAAACTAAAACTAATGTCAAAAGGAAAACAATTCTTTAGTGAAATTATACCTGCCGACTGCGAAGTGACCACAAGATTTGGGGACGACTCTCCTCCCAACCGTAGGCTCAATTGTGCAGGATTCCGCTACAACTGGCCACCCCCGAGCCCTCAATCAACGACTACTGCCAGTATTCCGAAGTCTCAGTACTCTCCCATGAGAATGAAGACAGAACCTCAAAATGATCGAACCCCTCCATCCTCTTCATCATCCCTTAAATAGAAAAAACATTGGAAGGGAAACCACATGCACACCCTCCATGTGTCTGCATGCCACATGCCCACCCTCCAAGTGTCGGCATGCTAATTTTTTGATAATTTCCTTATTTTATTATGGTTATTACTATCTTTTTATTTTTATTATTATTTGTTATTTTGGTTATTACTATTTTTATTTTTATTACTTATTTATTATTTATTTATTATTTTTATTATGATTTATTTATTATTATTCATTATTTATTATTACTTATTTTTATTATTTTTATTATTATTATTTATTAAGTGGTTTATTTATTATCATTATTATTATTTTTTTATTATTAATTATTATTTTTGTATTATTTTTATTAGTTATTATTATTTACTATTTATTATTAAGGGAGGGATGTTACATACTCTCCCACTTTAAGGAACTTCGTCCCGAAGTTAAGTTTTTTCACTTTGACATAATCTTGGCAAGTTCGTTAACAACACTATTTCTTCTCTTTTAAAATATACAAGAGGGTATTGACATAAAGCATATCAGAATTCTTGTTTTTAGTAGCTTGTCACCAAGGACTTATCAAATTGCTTACAATTTATAGTTCAGCTTGAAAGATCTCTTCAGAAATTGGCCATCTAGGTGTTCCTAATTTTGCACTAAAGCTGAAAGCCTTTTTGTTTTATTGGCATTAAAAGTGTTAAGTAACCGAGGGACTTGTTGATTTAAACGAATATATCTTCTTTTTTTGGCATCTTTTCATTGGTATATCTTGAAGGTTCCTAGCTGTATAAGAGCATTTATATGCTTGCTGAGCAATCACTGTTTGCATTAGATAAGAGATATATTGTTGGACAAGTTTGGTATAATTCTAACACATTATTGAAAGATAACTTCATATTGGCACTTAAGGAGATTTGAAGGTCTTCTTGATTATGTTAGACATCTCCTAAGTTGAATGATCATTGGGATTTTCTTACTTGAATAAGAAACATTGGTTGCATTTTCTATTATCATTGTTATCTTGAGCACCTTGGCAAAGCATTGGTCTTGTCGGCATGTCTTGAAAAGTTAAAGGCATTGAGTAATCTTGTTACATTGCATAAAAAAAATCATTGGCTAATTATTTGAAAGGATAAGCGCTCGAGTTATCATTTGACTTATGGTTCATGTATTAAGTGG
>APFE031508216.1:0-10319 GCA_000404065.3 Pinus taeda | reverse complement strand
GTTGAGGTTTGAAGGAGAGAATATAGGAGTCCTTTGCAGGGTTAAGAATTTTCCAAGTGATATCAGTATCCATTTTGTCAGGCCTGCTCTGGTGGCATTCTGAAACCACTCATCTACAAGATTCAAGTACAATTAATTATTTTATGTTTAATGTGGATGAATCCATTTTGTTTTCTCATGTTTAATGTGAGTATGGGTTCATTTTATTAAATATTACATTTTCTTTTAGAGAGTTTCACAATTTAAGACATTTGAAGCCTAAGGACTGCCTATGAGTCAGTGTTCTATAAACAACAAGGCAAATGTAAATATTTTGTTTCCCAGCTTTTTGGTTAGATCATGCCTCTCTAGTTTTATATATATTATTATATATAATATATATAGATATATATTATTATTTCTTTTATATAAAAGTTTATTTTTTATCTTTTTTAAATTAAAAAATACAAAATAAAAAGTATTTCAAATTGATATTGGTTTTCTTGCTAAAAAACATTCAATTATTATTATTTAAAAAATAATGATTTTTTTTTTATTTTAAATAATTAATAATTACTTTATAATTAAATTTTACCATTTAAAAAAATTAATTAATTGGTCTCAGCAGTTAAAGCTACATTAGTAAAAATGATAAAAAAAAAAAAGTTCATCCCTTTAAATTGAGCAGGAGAGTAAATAAACAATTTCCCTTTCTACTCCATTGAAGACGTGGCACCACATTTTTTTCATTTTTGTATTTGTTTATGTATGGATACATTTGCCATTTTTTTTTTTAACTCATGCAGAATTGTTTTGATCCCTCTTTTAATAGTCTTCATCATTACTATGTTCATGTAGACACTTTAATCCCTTACCGTGTTCACCAAAGTAATTATTGTTCATAAAAGTGTTTTGAGAAGGTATAAATCTTACTGTGATGTTTTCAATTGTTAAAATAACACATATAATAATTTACTCAAAAAAATAATAATTATCCATTGGCTTTGAGAAGTTAAATTTGGTTTTTATATGTATATATTTAATTTAAAAATAAATAAATAAATAATATATTTATATTTATAAAATTTAAAATTAAAATTAATTTGTGATTAAGATAAAGATATTATTATTGTATCTTCAATGTATTATATATAGTAAAAATTATTTCTTTGATTTCATGTTTGAATAGTTGTAGAACCCCAAAGTCATTGAAAATTTAGAAGGTGCATGAACAATTCCATCAATTGTAGCTTTTGATCAAAAGGGAGAGATTTTAATTTAATGCCACCTACTAGTCTTGATATGGACATCACGAAAAACATCTTTAGAAAGAGAAGGCTAAAATTATGAAATGGAAGTCTCTAAATGTGTGAATGGAATAGATTACTCCAAGTGAAATGGCTCACATGGCTCGAAATTACTGACAAGAAACACATTATAAATAATAGACCCTAGTACCCCTTAGCTTGTATGCAATTTAATAGATTGGAGTAGTTGTTGGATGAACTTGGGTGTATTTATGAGAGATTTTTGATGTGATTTGATGCCCTTGGCGATGGTAGATGGATATGCTTATGGTGCTTGATTTGTTTTCCTTGCTTATCAGGGTGTTGGTCATGATAATGTACGTGTGTATGTGAGATGCAACTAAGAAATTTTCCCTCAAGGCTACACATTTCCCATAAATTAGAAATCACCCAAGTTGCCAAGCGGTCTCTTCAATTACATCAATGTTGGTCTTTTTCCTAGAACATTAGATCACGATTTTGTTACATCATATCAAGATACAACCACATGTTTTGGGAAAACAATTATTTTAGTAATGTCATAAATTCAATGCCATGCAGTTGTTCATCAATTAATTATATTGTGAATGAGGAGAGGAATGATGGAGTGAATTGTTGTGAACGTACATTAAAAATTAGACTGCATTTATTAGCTTAACACAATAGAGTTGTTTAGTTGTTGACCATTAAATATATGGTTCTTTCATTTCTTGAATAATCCTCGACCTTGGAAATAAAAGTCATGAACCAAGCCAACTATTCTTGACCAATTAGAGCCACTCATTCATCCTTGTAGGAAAAGAATCCTTGAACTTAACTTGATTAAGAACACACCTTTTTAATTAATTCCACGAAAGTGTCCATGTTTATAAGATGAATAGGCCATGGTCACATCATCTATAGATCAACGTTAGAGCAAGATTTCACATTGAAGAAGGAATAATCCATGCTAGAGGATTCAAGAAAGGGGCGTAATAATTGAAGGCTGGAGTGTAACTTCCAATCGGGTATTCTCTATGTGAATTCCATTTGTCATTAGAATTTGATAGAGTTTCATTTTTATATGTTGTTGGAATGTGATTTCACATTCAATATGTGATAGATATTTTGTATTAGTTTATAAGTGAACTAGGAAAATCACAACATAAAATACAATACTTAATCAAGCACACATGCTTATGAATACGACACAGTTATTTGACTTAGCAACTTGGACCCCATTAATTTCTTTTTGGCAAATAAAACAAAATATTTATCTTATTGAGAATTTACAAAGGAGCACACCACATCATTGTAGAGACTAGATAATATTTCATCTAGTTTAGTGTTCCTATACCATAGTTTGTATATACAACATTTGCCAAAAATAGTGAATTTATCTCGTCTATATCTTGTAATTTGTAAATACTACAGAAAGAAATGTTGTTACTTATAAATAAGGGTGGTTTTTCATGTCCATCATAATTCACCATGAATGCATGAGTATAACAAGATTCTTAGATATGCATTGCAATAACACATAAGGAGGTTGCTCTCTTTATTCCTCTCCAGAGACCCAAATAGGTTATAATAAGTTCCATTTCTTGAGAGATAGTGAGTGAATGATTAATTGAGTGATGTGGGTATAACCCATTGCTTCATATGGATTTGAGATTTGGGGCCCCAACCTTGGTTGTAGGTAGTGTTCTTGCATCTAGAGGGTCTAGACTTGTGCTTGAACAACTTATTTGGTGCAAATGCATTCATAAAGATTCATAAATTGATTTTTCATCACCATATAGATCAATTTATATGTCATTTTATATACATGCACATAATCAATATTCCTAAAACATAGTTTATCTTTGTGTTCCTTAGACCATTAAATTCCACAAATCATATTGCGATGTGGTTCAGTATGGGTTGAGTAATTTCTTTGTGGGAGAACTAATATGCAGCTACAATGTATATCAAAAGAGGAAAGGTGCATTGTCGAATGCATGTGGGGCCATAAGAGAGACAACATGTCACTATACTAGGGATATAAATATAAAGGGGTATAAAAAATGTTAATGAAAAAATGGATACCTACAATATCTAGTGAAAGTGGGGTTTTTATAAATTGGGAAGGTTTATTGGGTTTGTATTGGTAGGGGGTTAAATAAAGTTATATTTATAGGTATTTTCCAATATGTCGTCAAATTAAGGGTATTTTTTAGTATGCCACGAACACACATGCTATGTCATAGGTTCATTGAGTGAAGCCCTCATGTCATTATGTCCCATTTTTGTTGCAATGCCTCTTGCGACTACATAGATAAAATCTACACATGTTTAGTCCAAAGTTGATAAAGCCAACGAGTTTATTGAATGCATCCAACACATCTGCTAGCATGTCCATGACATCCTGGATAAATCCAATTCCAAGAACAAACAACATCATGATTAGCATTGAGTGCCACATAAGTTTCAAGTGGGTGACAAATTTTGGTTGCCTTTGTAGAAGGAACACCTTACCGGAGCCCATCAAAAACTTACACCACTCTGATATGGACCTTACACCATCACCAAGGTCATGGGTAATAATTATTTCGAGCTCAACATTCCCCCATTCCTTGGACCACACCTAGTGTTCAATGTGGAATGCTTCTGCCATACTTTCCATCATTGTTGGACACATCAGACATTGTTGAGAAGCTGACACCAACAGAGCTCAAACCAAATTGCATTGAACATATCATGATTAACTAGATCATGGACACATAGATTAATAACACTCACCAATAAAGGCTCCAATTGTATTATATCATCAAAGTCATCCATATCTTGCACCAAGGCAAGTGGCTCCCAAGGGACCAAGTTCAGTAGAACATTCCCCATTTCATGGAGGCACTCAATGCAAGGGTGACTAGTGCTTCCTAAGGGGCAAATAATAACCTAGGTGGATATTTGTGGCCACCATCTTATTCCACTTAGACCCCCAACACTATTTCTTTTCATTTTCCTAATTTCTAGCACACTTTATTATTTTTGGCAGTTTTTCAGGTCCTTAGCTTTCTCAGCCATTTTGAGGCCCTAAACGACATTTTTTTTGGAAAACAGAAGATTAATAGCTTGTGGCATAGGTTTCCAATGGAAATTTTTTTCCTTGAGTATACATTTCTAATAAGGTATTGTGCCTATCAAATGGAGATCATATGCCATAGTTACGACCCGGGGAAGTTGATGTGTCAACTAACCCCAACTGGGCTCACAAACATTTGTCTTTTCATCTCCTAGGGTTATGTTTTTGGATTTTTAGGTATTTTCGTTATTTATAAATAATAAAAAGGCCGCTAAGCCTCATTGTAACATAGTTAAAATTACATATAGTCGTCACATCTCTTCTTAGAGATAAGCTACCATATCTTGAGCTAGCTTGTTTCTCTTATGTATGTAAACAATTTTTAGCAGTTATTATTTTATTAATTGAAAATTTATCTCATTGTATCTCTTCGTTTTGGTTTGAATATGTATTTTATTCCATTCCTGTGTAAATATGGATCAAGAGATTTAATATCTAGGAGATAAAAAACAAAAACAAGAATCAAAACGATCCCTAGTGGGGTCGTCAATTTTGCTATAGGGATTTATGCTCGGATGGACAAACAAGAAAACCTCTGAGGTTTTCCCAGAACCTAAGGTGGAAAAATCAAGGGATTTACTATACTATGGTTAGATATATTTAACAATGTAAGAAATAAGTGTAAATTGACAAAGTGGAGGTGAGAGATAGCCTACTTATCCCTTCACAAATATCAACTAGAGAAATTAGTGTGGTTGATAAGTGTTCCTAGCCAACTCCAAGGGTGAATCTTATACACAAAGTGAATAAGTACGATCCTGACAACATATAAACTTTATCAATTCAAATCATCAACAACTCAACAACAAACATTATTAAATTAATCATCAAGCGACCATCATCCAAATCATTGTAAAATAAACACAAGATGCATAAATATTAGAGAATAATCTAGAATAAACCATGGTATATTTATATATTAAGTAAATGAAGGAAGATTACAACCATGAATAGCTACAACATTACCTCCTCCATCTCCTAGCTCTTCAAAATTTTTCTCAAAAAAGATCTTGACAGCATAACAATACATGAATTTTGATTCCAATCTCAATGGCCTAACCTCCAATATATAGGCAAGGGGAGGCATTTTGATAAAAATCCACAGGATGGAAGATTTTTCCTTAACTTTGTTTCTTTATCCTACTTTATGGGCTTTGTTTAGGACAAGAAACATATATGGATGATTTTTAGGAAATATTCTTCCACCTTTGTAGAGTTTACTTGAGTGAATAACGGAGTCACAGTGAGTTAACTCATGATTTTTTCTCATGGCTACATGAAATTCTAGTAACACGAGCTTCGTGAAGATACAAGGCATTACTAGCTATGGTAACACATGTTACTAGACTATGGCCCACATTATAATGCTTTGGTTTGGTCTTCTATGGTCTGTTATAGTCTCAAAAAGCCTGATAAATGGGTGTATTCCAGGTAAAAGCATGATCTTCTCCTCTGAGCTGATGAAGAGGTTTTTTCCTGTATAACATTGAGTCCATACAGAGCATGCATTAATTTGAAACAATAGTATTCAAATTCGGCTAAAGGAATTCTTACCCAATTCCTTTCCTTTGCCCTTTTTACCTAGGCTTTATGCTTTCCTTATTTTCTTGGTTGCCACTACCAACAATTTTTGTTGAAGCCTTTTGAAAGGTCCAATTGGTTGAAAATATTCTTACAGTTGCAATACTCAACAGTTCCTAAAATGATCTCAGCCTCAGACATTAGTCATAAATTCATCAACTCATCCATTCATAGATTTCAATAAAAACCTCATAATGGTATCTTCATGTGCATTCAATTCCAATATCTCCTCATCCATGATAAGCATACGTTACCAATTTCTAGCCTTGATCATTTTCATTCGTGCTCACAACAAATATCAGGAGCATAAACATAACATATTAATAATGATAATTATCAACAATAGGTCATTCCTTCCCACTTTTCTAATGGTGTTCCATATAGTATGAAATCCATTAAGCAACCTTATTGTGTTAGCCAAAACATGGTAAGTACAAATTCCATTTTAATAACATTCACAAAGTGATCATATTTTTAAATATTAATCATTTATATTACTACTATGATGGTTCTTAACTAATGACCTTTCAGTACGATTAGCATCACCATACCTTTATTTCACTTTCTTATGTTCCTCATCTATATATGTGTGTGTGTGTGCACGTATGTGTGTGTGCACGTGTGTGTGTGTGTGTGTGTGTGTGTGTGTGTGTGTGTGTGTGTATGTATGTATCAATAAACCATACACAGTTTAAATTAAGGAAAATTCCTTCTTATGCTATTTTCATAGTTGTCATGTCATTTTCCATTTTGTTCATGTGGACCCAACTATCTTCTTATGCCCTCTACTACCACTTATCTTATGTGTAGGGTTTAATTAGGGTATTTACTTTTGGATGGGTTTTATTTCACTCTTCTCCATAAGCTCCTTTTCTTTCCTTTCCTATACCCAATATACCAACCTAGAACAAACCATAAGAAGCAAGAAGAAAGAATGAAAATAGTGAAAAGACCACAACAAAAATACTAGACAACAACACAAAGTAGCATGTCCATGCTGAAATTCAATAGACAAAAACAACTAGAAACATGTATCCAACCATAACAATGTAGACATGCAAAAAATTCCCTATAAACCTCATCTATTACTCCACAACAGCTCAATCCCTTGATTTCTAGTGTTTAATGTGTCCACCAATATATTCACATAAATTTAGTTAGAATCCTTTCTATGGTTTAAAGCAACCTCAAAATTCCAACATCCCTCTAAATAGTTCAAGAAGTAAACTTTCAGTATTTCAGAGAGATTGAGGGAATGCTCCCTCATATCTTTTTATATTACAGTTTGTTTGTTCATTTGCCCCGAATTCACATGAATTATTCTTCCTCTTTCGTTGTTTATTATGGTAGTATTTCTTCATATTTGCCTTTCCATAGTGCCAAAATGAAACTAAATCTCTTATC
This sequence comes from Pinus taeda, assembly GCA_000404065.3. NCBI lineage: Eukaryota > Viridiplantae > Streptophyta > Pinopsida > Pinales > Pinaceae > Pinus > Pinus taeda. The sequence continues at coordinate 2,966 of APFE031508216.1, read as the reverse complement.
TCTCTAGCCTTATAATGTTCCTTTTTGGCCTTGTCATCATGGCATTCCCCTATATCTCCAAAGTTTTATGCTAGTTGCAACAAATATTTCATGTATGATAGATATTTAGAAGCATTGTGTTAATATTTGCTTGTTCTCTTTACTTCTAATGAGCCTTTTATTCTCTTCCTTGAAACTCTTCAACTCATCTTTCAATCTCTTGAAAGTCTCTACTCTATTAGGGGAAATTTCCTATTATTTCTCATGGAATTGGTCCATGTTATTTTGTACCATATTGATTCCCGTCCTTTTATTTCTTGTTACAATTGGGTCTTCTTATGTGTTGTCACACATACCTAGTTGTTAGTTATATTAGCATAAACAATATAACTTGTTATCTTTCCATGCCAACACTATACATGTTGGCCTTAAGTATGTTTATCTATTGTTGTTCACCCATATAGAACTTATGTTAGCCACATACATACATACATATAGAAAATAACTTATCATGATAACAAATTTAATCATCTATGTGTGAGCCTCTTCAGGTCTAGTGCTTAACTTAAGATTTGATTCTAACTTTGTCTCTCATGGTCCCTCAAATTTGAGTGTTGAGCCATGCTCTTTTGTCAAATCAAAATAGAAAAAGGCATTTGTATGCATCACCTTAGAATGTTTAAAATATGCATGTTGGTGTGAAACTAACTGAAACACCACATCTCAAGTTAGTATGCTAGTTAGAAAACAACTAGCATATCACAGTCTGTAATTCCTTTCCTTTCACAATCCTGATATCAACACATCCATACCCCACACAATTACCAGTCAAATTCTACAACAACCAATCATCCTTTAAATAACATAAAGTGTGCTATTCCATGCTGTAACATAGTTTCAAATCTCATCCTCCTAGACCCATCCAGTCTGTGTGTTGAACTTGGGCACTCTAATACCACTTTTTAATGCTCCCTCCCAACCCATTAGACTTTTCTAGGCTGACGAGAGGTGTAAATTTTAACTAATAAAACCTCCATGATATAATTATGGAAATGGGGTTACAAAATTTCTTCTTTCCCAAAGTTGAAAAAATTAACTTTGGGTAACACCATTGCATCTAGTTCATCAAGAGATTTCTGATGATATAATTTTTATCTCAATCTAACATATGGATCAAGAGATATTCCCCTTCAATTTTTAACCAATTTGGTAGTGTCATGTGGAACCCATGTTGGAAAATGCTTAAAACTTTTGTAGCTTGAAGCCCTCAGGTGATCAGCCTAAATAGATCAACAACCTATATTAATTGTGGGCTCTGTTGTGGCCACCAACAACCCCCCTCCTTATGAAGTGTTATTGCTAATACTAAATAAGTGGGGACCCTCAGTAAAAATCAAAAAATTAGTTAGTGTTACATTTTCCTTTTTTAGATGAAACTTACAACATCATGGACTTAGGAAAATACCTTGAAAAATCTAAAAAACCTAAGTTTCATAATGAAGAAAATCAAATTCACTCCTTAAAGGATATTGCATCGCACAAAGAATGATAGGATACACCTTCTAATGAGTTAAAATGAAAAGAAGCGAGATTGCGACGTGAAACCTTATCGCATCGCATACACTAAAGAAACACTCACATTTAAAAAAATCTAAAACTCACCGATATGCGATATCGCATATCGCGCATCGCAAAAATCACATGAATTACACAAGGATTATAACGATCTGTGATATTGCAATACTGCAATATTGCGATATTGCGACACTGCGATACTTCAAAGTTGTGATGCTGCGACCTTGCGATAAAAAACAACATGATGACATTGCGATATTGCGATACTGCGATCTGCGACATCGCAAAGCAAAATTGCGGGACCTCTCCATCGCAGTTGGTTCTGGCTCATTATTCGAGAAAACTTTTCAGCCAAAAGTTGGTCATGTATTTTAATGCGAATTAATGAGTTATTGCCAGTTGTTAATGAAGTAGGGTGTTGTGTTTTTCAAAGAAATAGCTCACGTAAGGTGGCATGTTTTGCATATCTTCGGCATTTAAAATTTTTCCTGTCATTAGTCTTTTATCATTACTTCCACCTCAATGTAAACTGCAGGAAAGAAGGACGAAGCATTATACAGGGTACTATGCAGAAAACTATGAGGAGGAAAGACAACGCTCTAATATACATTTCGGAAGGCACACCTGATCCACTCAAGGAAGAAAGAAAGCCACAGAACTCTTCTGAGGCATCTATCACAGATTTCTCATATACAGCCATGATTGAATGGGTACTGAGCGATGCTGATACCAGAAACAGACAGTTTAATTCTCAGGGTCAAGAGCTCACGAAATCACTATTTTTACAAATTTTTAGCTTTATATCGAATGAGAGAAGAAGGCGCAAGAGGCAAAAACCGCATCAGGGAAGCCTAGATCAAGAAACAGAGGCAGTTTCTAATGCGCGATTAGCGCTAATCACGCATCGCTAAGAAAAATTGCTCGAAAAGGAAGGTCCCTAGTTACTCAGTCACCTGCGAGCCCCGAAAATTGCAAGAAATCAATGATAGAAGCAAACTGGAAACAGAAGACTGAAGGAAAAGCAGAAGCAGTCCAAGGGTTAACCAAGTTGAGATGGGATTTTTACTAGGCATACATGGTAATGATACATATTGGACGATTCTCAATTATATCATCAATTTTCCTGAGAAGATAATGCCAGCTCTTGCCGATTCTGTTTTCTTAACTCAACCAAAGACGGAAGGCAGTCAACCGACTCTACTCAGGAAAATACTGAATGCTTGCAACATTAAGGATTAGATTTAGAAATAGTTAGATAGCAACTTTAATTTTAGAAATAGTTTTGCTTAAAAAGAGGACGGTCATTTAAACCGAATCCTCAATTTCTGTAAATAAGTTATTTAGTTAGTAGTATTTAAACCCTTCTCATGCATTTAGAGAAAGGTCCAGAAATTTATCAAAAACTTGTCCTC
>APFE031508214.1:0-87223 GCA_000404065.3 Pinus taeda | reverse complement strand
TCTTTCATCCACAACTTGAAGAAGAAGCTTCAAATTAGAATTGCCGCATCTGAACATGCATGATTCATCCACTTCTGCAGGTAAGTAAGGTATGATGTTTTCTAACCTTTAATCTTGAAATTCTTTTTAGATGCTAAAATGATGATATTTGGAACATATTCCACTATTTCACTATTCCCTTTCTCATTAAAATTTGCCAAAAACCATCAGTTGGGGAGGAGGGAATTTCACACTTCATTTTTTTTCCTCATTCATATTACATCTTAACCCACATAGTCTCCCCACAATAAAAACTACTACAAAATGATGAGCATATTAAATGACTTCTTAAAAAGAGATCTCAACAAAGTAACTAATGATTGTAAACACAAGAACCAATCATTACAAAGAGATCTCAACAAAGTAAATAATGATTGTAACACAAGAACCAATCATTAAAATATGTAAATGCTTTGCAAACAAATAAAAGTTCTATAAAGATGTGCAAAGTTAAAAGGAAGTCCATGATTGAAAGATGTTTGTTACACAAGAACCAAACATCTTGTAAAAGGAAGCTCATATAAGAAATAAATCATATAAGTCATTGTAGTAGCTTGCATGAGGACATGCAAGAGCTTTAGTTGGGGAGTATGTTGGGCTTCAAAATGTCATGCAAAAATCACTCATTACCATACATTTTTCACCTATGCTTCCATTATATCCACCACTATTTCACCACCTTCGTCACTCCATTTTCCCTATTATTCACCATTAATGGGTCTCATTTATATTTTCCAAATATTATTTATTTTTAAGCATTTTGAGAGAAATTCTTGATTAAATATTAGAAAATAATATATTTTACTTTATATATGGAAAGTGGGTTGTTCTTGTGACATGTGTAGGTTCTAAGGAAGCTTCCAAGACACCTTTATGTGGCCTTGAAGGATCAAATTCGAATTTGAGAAGATAAACCTCATGTATAAGATGATGATCTCATGGAGAGAATCAAGGACAAAAGGGGGTTATGTGTCTAAATGGTTGAGAGATGTATGGAACTAAAAGAGAGAATAGTGGATCATCATTATGAGTTTGTTATCCCATTCCATTTTATAAATAGGAGTACAATCTCCTTAATTTGTAATCTTAAAATCTTAGAATCTTAGAATCTTCATTTGTAATCTTAAGAAGTTGGTTTGTACATCATGATGGAGGTTTTGAAATAAAGACTCATACTTTGATTTTGTTGCTTCTACATTTGAGTTCCCTTTGAAGTGGCATGCTTGTGGAGTTATGGAGGGCTCCCATGGCCTCACTTGCATGCTTATTTTAGGTATAATTTAATTTATGTTTCAAATGTATTTAGATGTGTGATGATTTCTGAATAAATATTAGTTTAATTCTAATCTACATATGAAAGGACACAAAGGAATTTAAGTTAAATTCCCCTTCTATTTGATCTTGAACTAAAACTGAATTTCATTCTCCATTTCTCATTTGAAGTTATTTATGCATTTCTTGTTTGAAGCAATGGTGATTTGATACAGTAGAATTGTGAAAGAAGGACAATCTGGGACCTCCTGTTAGGAGCCTCTTCTTTCATCTTCTGCATCATAAGCCATTGTGATTAGTGCTCTTAGATTTATCTTCATGAAAGTAGTATTGTAGGGAAGGACAACCTGGTTCTCCTAAGTTAGGAGCCTCTTTCCTCATATATTAGATAAATGAATTAGAAATCTTTCTAGATCTATATATTTTAGATAGGCACTTCTAAGTTTACCTTCCTGGGTTGACATTAAATTAAACTCTAATTTGCATCCGCATTTTAGACCCAACAGAGCCCTAATATGTTCAAAAGTAGTGTTTGCAGATCGCTACAGTTCGAGCATCATTGATGAGAAATAGGTATGCGATATCGACATTCGATTCTAGCCAACTCTCAGTTTATATAAATTGCTATTGTCATAAGTCGAAAGGTTCGATTGTTTGGTTGGAAGTTTTGTTTTGATTGAATGAGAATTGAATAAATAGATTCAATTTAAAGGCATATTTGGGCGCTGGTGCCATGATATTATTTGAATTCAAGGGTGTAAATAATAATTGTATGGATGTCAGCAACAGAGTATTACAGGCGAGACTTGCATTGGATGAGATTGAAGGTCGAAAATTAATGCCTGAAACTTAATTCAACTTATTATGAGAAGAAATGTTAAATATTGGTTTTAATCATAAATATGAAGGAGAAACTAAAACTTCCGCATGAGTTGAATTTGCCAAAAAGTGAACTGAAATTGACTAGAACAGGAATTGCCGTTTTTATATGTACAGTTTGTAATGATTCTGGGTTTTGCAGTCTAGAGATACAAAACATAGGTCTTCAAGTCTTCAACGCTCGATGGCATAAATATTACTATGTGAATAAATGTGTCGGTGTCGAACATAGCAAGAATTTGTTGACTTAGTGGCCATTAATGAATGCCCCTAGCCAACACAAGAGCTCCCACCATTGATTCCAATGGGAGTCAGGATGCCTAACACATCATTGTAGGTACGAATAAATTTGTCATGGTCGAGTCACCTACAAGATCCAATGAACAAGGTATATTAATGTACTCCCATTGTTCATTGGCAACAGTACTTGCTATTAAGGCATGCAAGCCTCTAGGTGTTTTTACAAGGATAATTAGACTCTAGGACTTTCACTCAATGGTATCCATAGAAGCATGATTTTATTTGCGGAAATGACGGGGAATGATAATGACATGGAAAATGACAATATGCTTGTAAAGAATGGATGTAAGGAAATGCATGGTGTATGAATAGATACTCTTGCTGTGAAAAATGGAGATGGAAATGGTATGCTTTATGGATTGACAATTGGTGGAAAAACTTTTGCAAAATGGGAGTTGCAAAGTAATGGTTGTGAACATGGATTTGTTTTTAGAATTTTTCATGAATTTTAGTCTTTGGAAGACCAATTGTCATAACAATGTAATATTCTTATGATCACTTGATTATCCTGTAACCTATAAAAAAAACTTGGCAGAAAGAAAACATAATTGTGTTCAAGAAGAAATGGCCCTTTCCTTCATGATTCTTATGCAAAAATTTCATACCAAATAAAACATATTAAGGACAATCAAAGTGTTGAAATTGACTTAATCATGATATTAAAATCAATCCATTCTTAAAATAACCATGAAAAGTAATACTCCCTGTTTGTGTCAGATGAAATATGCTCGGCAAAAAGATTGACATTAGAAAGATCTGTTGTATTCTGCATATTAGTATGTCATATAAAAGTATCCAACAAAAAATTGTTATGATTTTAATGCCAACATGAATCTATCGAAACAATATAATCATCATCTAAAAGGATCCTCCAAATGTTTGATAAATCGATCCTCAAAATGTGTTTCCAAGTGTTCCATTTTTTTATTTTCAAACCTGGGTGAATTTTGTGAAAGGTTTGTTTGTTTTTTTTTTAACTTTTACCCTTGTACCAACTGTTGCAGTTTTGTTCAGCTCCAGTTTATTTTATGCCAATTCCCTTCACATGCCAATATTTACTTGTTAAATTCTTCAAAACACAATTGTCACAAAACACAACATATATTTTTATTTTTATTATTGATTGTTTGTTTGGATTTTTTTTTTTTACTTATTAACAAACATAATATAGAAAAACAATATATCAAACCTAACAATCATCACAAAAAAAACATTAATACTATATTAATATAATTATAACATATTAATATAATTAATATATTAATACAATCATAATATATATTAACATTAATTATATATAGAAATCAAAACAAATCAAACATTAAGAAATTATAACTAAATATATATAAATACAAATCAAAGCAAATCAAACTCTGACTATATATAAATCAAAACAATTCAGTCATTAATAAAAATTATAACTAAAAATAAACAAATACAAATCAAAAGAAATTGAATCCTTAACTTAAAATATATTTAAATCTAAACAAATAAGAATAAATACAAGTATAATATATAACAATAAATACAAAACTAATTTAAACTAAAAAAATGGAAAAGAAACCATAAACCAAAACCCAAAATGGCATATGGAGGGTTCTATTAAATATTAGGATATTGGAACATCTTGTTTGTCAAAATTTGCTCTTCACATGGAAACTATCATCGGTGCATGTTGCTGGACGGAGTTCTTATCTCAGACCCAAAAGATTTGAATATTCTACACATGTCAAACACGTCTCTTCACGTTGATGAAAACGAAGGGAGTTTTCAACTCAACTACACGGAAAGGGATCATAAGCTCAAATGTTTTCAGCCTGGGAGTGCCGCCACGAACAAAATGGATCAACTGAGCAACGACCAAACCACCTGCAATTTAGTGGAGAAAGGGAACGATGGAGGTCTGAATTTGACAATAAGCGTGCATACTTTCGATCAAGAATGTGACAGCATCAGGATCACCAAAATTTTGTTCGTATATCTGTTCGACGAGCATATATCCTGGAAGATTCATACAATCAACTTCGGATGCGCTTAGCAAGAGATCTAAAGGGGCGTTTGAATTTCAACTTCCAAGGGGAGGAAGGCATTGATGCTGGCGGGCTTACAAGGGAATGGTACCAATCCTTGTTTAGGGTGCTTTGCTATTTACAACTGTTGGTAATGAAAGCAACGTTCCAGCCGAACCCTAATTCTGTCTATTACACAGAGCATCTCTCATACTTCATTTTTTTTTTTTTTTCGCCAAGTTTCTCAGCAAAAAGTGTAGCCGAAATTTTATCATGACAATTTGATTTTCATTGAAGACCAAAATCACCTTTGAGTATCCAGTTCTGCTGGTCATTATGGGAATGTTTTCTGGTAAATGGGTTTGCTATTTGATTTCGATTCTTCATAGGAAAAAAAAGAGTTTCCTAATAAAGATGTCAAAACATGTACAGTTGGATCTTTGATCAATAACTGGAACATATTTTTCAGACTCATCTAAAACCACACTGTAGAGGGGCTTTTTCTATAACTAGCTCTGTAAGAAAATACTTCTTACCAAACACTAGATAAGAAAGGTGAAAGGTCCAACTTCAATAATTTTCTCTCTTTATGTATGCACAATAGATCTTACGATAAATACCAAGTCGGATGGACTCAACAAAGCACTTTGTATCAGTCCTGGCACTTCGGCTGTAGAGCACTTGGGGTTGCGCAGGGTCTATGTCAAAAAATAAGAAGTAAATAGCTTTTCATAGCTCGAAGATTCCAGAATATTAAGTAATTGTGTTTATATTGTTCAAACCACGACATTTCATATTCAAATGCATTGTACACGCTTTAGGAGTCATCTTCCCAGCTCGAGTGGTTTGAAGATAATTACATCATTTCACAATAATTGGTTGGAATCACAATCTTCGAAAATGAATTTAAAGATATGATACTTGAGATGCAACAACGCACAAAGCAAATGGCAATCAGCCTATCCGCCTGATAGATCCTTCAAAAGAGAGATGTACAAAACCGTTTTTATTCACTCAGTTACCAAAATAGGGTCCCAAAGAACCACGATTTCCTCTTAAACCGTGAGGAAGTTAAGCAAATGATTTTTGGGTTATATAATTCATTCTATTATGGAGAAAACCCATGTCTTCATTTGTCTATATTTTCCCTGGTTTGATCACAAACTGCTTTTCAAAACTGACGTTTTTAAGGAGTTGCGTTTTGAAGATGATCTTTTTCTCATTCACAAAATTCTTTATGGTCGCATTGCAGATTAGTTTTCCAGCAAGAGTATTTTTATTTGAAATAAATCAATGGATTTTCTGATCTTCCAGATTGCACGAAATGCGGGAAGAGAACATACTAATCTCTTGATTTATTTTTATTTATGCAGGTTAGCGTGGAAAATTTGTTGGTGATGATTTATTATATATTTTTTTTGAAAATAAGACTAAAAAAACTTCGAACGACTGACACTTATAATGATAACGAGCTCGTTTTATTGTCCTAATCTATTCTATCTAACTTGTTTGAAAGATCTTTTATTTCTTAAGTAAAAGAATGCTTCCAATGAAGCCATCTACAGACTAAGAATTTGAAAATGCTCACATCAAGATTTAAAATTCTTACCTGATTGTTTGCAACGATGTGAGTAACCTGTCTTATTCTTGGAGTTAACGCAAGGTTCTTTTGAAACCAGTCATCAATATTATCCTTGCTTTCCAAGAAGTACCTATTTATCATTTTCAAATTCCTCATGCGTAGATGAGCTAGTAAGAAATGGGGGGTTTAAAAACTGAATGGGAGGAAAATTGAATTTAAAACTAATTAAACTAATTGTGAAAATAAAACACTCTAAACTTGAACTCCTTTATGAACCTGTTGTCACCAAGTTCCAAAAATTAGTCCATAAAAACAACTGCATGAAATAATTACTAAATCCTTCTAGTTGCACTTCCCCGGCAACGACACCAAAATGTTGGGTCTAAAATGAGGATGCAAATTAGAGCTTAATTTAATGTCAACCTGGGAAGGTAAACTTAGAAGTGGCTATCTAAAATATATAGATCTAGAAAGATTTCTAATTTGTCGGAGATCTTATGGTTCCCTTACAAGAACACATGGATTTTAAGATTTCTTCCAACAGTTAGATTATCTAACAAGAATCTAATTCATTTATGTAATATATGAGGAAAGAGGCTCCTAACTTAGGAGAACCAGGTTGTCCTTCCCTACAATAGTACTTTCATGAAGATAAATCTAAGAGCACTAATTAACAATGGCTTATGATGCAGAAGATGTAAAAGAAGAGGCTCCTAACTAAGGAGGTCCAAATTGTCCTTCTTCACAATCCTACTATATCACAATCACCATTGCTTCAAACCAAGAATGAATAAAAGCATAACTTAAATTATACCTAACATAAGCATGCAAGTGAGGCCATGGGGGGCCTCCATAACTCCACAAGCATACCACTTCAAAGGGAACTCAAATGTAGAAGCAACAAAATCAAAGTATGAGTCTTTATTTCAAAATCTCCATCATGATGTACAAACCAACTTCTTAAGATTACAAATGAAGATTATAAGATTCTAAGATTACAAATGAAGAAGATTGTACTCCTATTTATACAATGGAATGGGATAACAAACTCATAATGATGATCCACTAATCTCTCTTTTAGTTCCATACATCTCTCAACCATCTAGACACATAACCCCTTTTTGTCCTTGATCTTCTCATGAGATCATCATTTTTTCATAGTTTTATCTTCTCAAATTCGAATTGATCCTTCAAGCCACATAAGGTGTCTTGGAGCTCCTTAGACTACACATGTCACAAAAACAATCCACTTTCAATATATGAAGTAAAATATATTATTTTCTAATATTTAATCAAGAATTTCTCTTAAAAATGCTTGAAAATAAATAATACTTGGAAGATATAAATGAGACCCATTAATGGTGAATAATAGGGAAAATGGAGTGACAAGGTGGTGAATAGTGAGTGGTATAATGGAAGCATAGGTGAAAAATGTATGGTAATGTGTGATATTTGTATGACATTTTGAAGCCCAACACTGGGTTGGCCAAATCATTTCCTTCCACCCCCAATAGATGGAAAAATAGAAGTGGTCAATAGGATAATTCCAAATATCCTACACATATACAAATCTAAGCATCTGTGTATCTAAGATGAGGGGTTGCCACACATTCAACATAGCTATACCATCCATAACTCTATTGACTATGTTCCTTTCTAGTTGTGCTTTGGGTTCTAGCTATTGGTCCCTGTTGATGTAGATATACCCATTGTATCTTCATAGATGGAGTCATCCTATGACTAGACTAAGGAAAATAGAGAAACTAGATTTGTTGAACATAACCAACACCTCCAAAAATAGATTTATGATATACTACAAAAATCTTATGCCAAGTATAAAAAACAGCTTGACTAGCGTTGGGCTCTACACAAGTTTCAAGTTGGTGATGAGGTATGGTTGCATTTGAAAAAAGAGAACCACCTCATAGGTCCCCATATGAAAATAAAACTAGTCCAACATGGAACTTACACCATCACAAAATATGTTCCATGTTTTTTTATCCTTCTTGCATTGAGTAGGATATGGTGGATAAAAAAGATGGACACGAAGACAAAGGGAACCTTCTAATAAAACATACAACTCTTTTAGGTTGTCAATGTAGGAAAACTTCTTCACCAAGGAAATGTTGGGTGTATGTTATATTCTTTCCACGAATAGCCCCACGCGCGAGAGGTGGGGGGGTCACAAAGGGGCGATATGCCCCCTTGTTTGTTGTGGCGGGTGTAGCAAGGGGGCGATATCCCCCCTCTATGGGGTCTGGGGAAATGCCCCGGGGAAACTTTGTTGGACCCTATATTAGGTGGGCAGACCTACCTATAGTTTTGTGTGTGGTTTTTACACATGGTTTTGGGCATGATGGTTTTCTGCCCATGGTATTTTGCAGATCTGGTCAAGGGAATTGCAATCCTGTTCTAATTCAGGGTTAATGGATTGGGGTTTATGGATGCTTCAACATGTATATATATGTATTGTAACATTGAGATGAATATAATGAAAAATCAATCTAGTAGTCCTAGTTTTGGGATCTAGGGGAAATCTCTGTTTATATATGTTTTATGTTTTATTCTCTCACCATTGTTTATTTTCTGTTTTTAGAATTTGTGTGCAGGTAATTTCTGTCGAGGTTAAAACATACAAGAAAGTGGCTCAAAAAGAGTGAAATTCAATAAAATCTCCCCCCCTCTATTGAGGTAATTTAATGCAATTGGAATCATTTCTTCCTAAGGGAGGACGAATATGAAGCACCTACTCTGCATCAAACATGTGTAATTTCCAAAAACGTCATGTAAACAAGAAGAATTCTCATGAGCTAGAAAAGTAGAACTTAATGAACTAATTGTCTACCTTATGCATGAGGAAATTGCTGAATAAAATGGAATCATGGATGAAATATACTGCAAGAATGAAGATAGAAGAGATGGCAATGAAATACTACACTTTTAAAACTGATCAAATGCTATTTTAAGGACAACACACTCTAAATCTTATGAAAGAAATGAAAATTTGTCTTTTTGGGGCTGCATAAGGGTCTTTTCCTCAAATCATGATCCCAGAAGGAAGAAGTGAGGCCAAGACACCTACTAACTGCTTTGTGGTTCTTATTTTATCCCTTCTAACCTGCTACTGAAGTAAGGCACAAATGCAAGCAAAATAATAAACAATTAAACAAATCTACACTACTTGCAACGAAATAATTCTAAAGACAGTTTATGCATGAATCCATGATACTAATCTAAGCATATAGATACAAGAAGAGGAGCCTTTACTGCTAGGGTTGGGCCCTAACCCAAGAGCTTTAGCCCTCTGATTTATCTCAATACTGGATCAAGAAAAATCTCATTCTTATTACCAAAACAGGAAATTACATCAAAAGTCTTCCACAAGTCTGGAGCTCGAAAATAACTAGTGTTTTTGCAATAAAAATTCGAATCCTAATGAGGTTTTAAGCCTCTCTACTTATACAACTAAATTCCCCAATGAATTCAGTAAATTTAGGGAGGATCGACTCCCAAAGTCAGGATGAACTAACTCTTTGTCTATCACTTGCTCGACTGCCTTCTAATCTTCATGACGTGGCTGCTTGCACTCTGAGATGTTGTGATAAATGGAGGAATATTCGAGTGGAGGAGGAGTAAATGAGGAGGATTTACCTCCTACAATCTCTCTCCCTTGTCCATTCAAGTTTCCAACCTTAGTCTTGCCAAAATTACTCGATTCTCTCTTCTAACCCTGCATTCAATGCATATTAGTCCACTAGGCATAATATCTCACTTTAACTCATCTCATTAAAAAATATATAATCAAAACATGTAATAAGTTGTGAGAAGAGTTTGTTTGACGAAGCGAGGAGGTGAATGAAGGCCCATATAATTACCCAGTGATGAGGCTCATCATCACCCGCCTATTGAAAGTGTTGCTCATCCTCTAAGCAACTCAATAAATATGTCTTTCATAGCTCTAGTGGCCTCCCTGAAATCCCATGCCTCTGTTGTGGTTTCCTCTTCTTGTTCATAGAAGCTTGCTTTCTTTTCTACCTCCTCCCACTACCTCCTTTCTTCTTCTTCTTCCTTCCTTCCTTCTAGAATTCCTAAGAGTTGTGGTGGATTGAGTCTCAAGCCAATCCAATTGAGTTTGAGCCTTTGCATAGATTGCTTGTACATGGGTGTCTTGTTCAGTGATTCTCTCATTCTTTAAGGAGAGAGGTACTCTCTTATCTGTAAACTGTATGGCATTGTGCTCCATCTCCTGAGGCAAGATTGCATGCTGTCATCCCCTACAACCTGAACATGTCCTCAAAATGTGAAATTTCTTGCTCTTGGGTGGAAAGATACCTAAGTGCAAGCTGAGAATCATTTGAAATTAAATTATGTGTACTAATGAGGACCATTGGATTAGACTGCTCAGCTCTAATCATTGTAGAAATTTTGAATAATATGACACTTATTCATAGAGATTATCCTGATCATACACTATTTGCGGAATCATGCATAGTACATAACCTCCTCTACGTTGATCATCAATTTTGCGGAATTAAAGAAACAATCACACGTGCACATTGAAACATCAACCACACATATCAACACAATATATCACAGGGAAAGCATACAGCTGAAAACCCCCAATTATCTCTATATTATATTGATTGAGAACATATAACAATACATAGTACAATACTCCTCGCAAGTACTCAGTACTATCTCCACCTGTTACGCACAAACTAGCTCAGATCTGAATCAAGTCACGTGTTCAAATCTCCTCCACTGTTTGCCTGCCTCCACTGCACAATCCTGCTTGAGAATAGAATGAAGAATCAGCTCTAAATTCGTATTCCCTTTGCCTATACCACGCAATCCTCATTGGCAATACTCAATCCATTGATTGTGCAAATCTCATGCATAAATATAGTCACAACTGACAGTTGTCTTGCCCTTTCACTCACCTCTAACACTTGTCTCCACTGAACTATCCATGCACTGAGTTAACTGATGTATTATTTAGTTGATTTATGAGTTAATAATTAGTGAATTAATTAATAATTAATTCACACCACTCCTCATTAGTCTATTTGTCAGTTAGCCTAACTACAACTAGTTCAACTAAGTCAAACTTAACACAACTCCATCAACTCCTCATTCAACTCCACCAAACTCAATCACTTGAGTTCTAACTAAAGTCCTTCATGCAATAGCTCAACTAACCCATAAGAAAAACATATTTCCTTCTGGCAGTTGCATGTGCCACATCCATAGCTCGAACTGAAGTGCTGCAAGAGGATAAGATAATATTTATAGTCTAAATATTATTAAGAGCTAATAATATTCGACTATTCTATATTTAGACTAATAGTCTACAAATACACTCTGCCCATATGTCTAAAAATAGAAGTCCATCTATTTTTACCAACATGATCAATCATCCACAAAGAGCATCCTACAACTCATAGACCATGATCCATATGTCTAAAAATAGACATAGTCTAAAAATAGACTTTGCGCCAAAATAGCCTGTGGGCACACTTAGTGAAGGTGACTTCTTTTCACTAATCTCCATCATCTTGTTGCATTTTCAACAATCATAAGAGGTTCTATTTGTTCTATTTCCAATATCTTCTTCATTTTTTCAACCCTTGCTTCCTCATGGTTCATCCATGATTCCAAAACCATCAAATGTAAATCTCTTAGTTTGGCATTAGGGTCCCATACATTCATGTTTGTTAAGGCCTTGTTATGCAAATAAAACTCAAACATCTTGGCCCTATCTTCCAATGTACTTTGATCAGAAAGATCAATGAACTATCTATAATCCTAAAATGGCATAGTGCCTCTCTATGCTAAGGTATTGATTTGGAACTGCAACCACTATTCCTTAAGGTATATGGCATAGGATTTAGCTAGCATCCTGCACTGGATTGCTTCCAAAGATAGACTGGCCATTGATGCCAATTGATTCTCTCTTTCTTGCAATTGTCCTCTCAACCATGAATTTCCTGTCTCTAACTGATTTCTCATTATGGCCTCTCTGTCTCTCAAGCTACTTAGTTTTCTACCCATCTCCTTGAGATTCTCCTTCATGTGACCAATGTCCTTCATCACCTTGGACATGGAAATCTTCATCCAAATATGAGTTGTGGCTTTCTCCTTCTCAAGCACAAAGAATAATGGAATAACAAATTTTTGTGGAATGACCCTGCCCCCTTCAATAAATTTATAGTATGAGTCAAGGTTAGGTTGGGGGTTAGGTTCCATTAGCTCTGGGTCCTCTTCTTTAGTTTGTTATTGTAGCCTTCACTCCTTATCTAGTTTTTGAGTCTCATGTAGGTTTCATAGAGTCTCCTATAGGACTACTCCTGCTTCCTGTAGGTCCTGCTGTGTATCCTATAGGATTGCCTTTCCTTTGGATGAGGTGGATCTAGTTATAGGCCTTCTCACATAGGTGATAAGAGACTTAGGAGGAGGCATTTTCTCCTGTTGTTTAGGTGAGTCCTCAATTAAAATGGGAATTTTGGTTGGAGTTTTGGGTTTCCCCTACCTTATCCTTATGCTTTTCCTTGTCCTGAAATATAAGGGGGTCTGCCTCTATATTTTGCCTCTCTGTTTGATAGGGGTGCTAAGAATAATGAGGGAAGCTACTTCTTCTCTCTCAGTGGGTTTTGGAGACACCCGAGGTGACTCCTCCTTGCTTTCTACCTCCTCTTTTCCATTTCCATTTTTCTCTATGTTTTTCCCCTCTTCTCCTCCTTCTAGATCCTCATCTTGTTTATCAATCTCCTCCTTCACATCTCCCTCTGTTTCATCATCACCTTCCTTATCTTTCTCCTCTTCTTCCTCCTCATCTATCTCATCTTCATCCCTCTCTTCTCCTTCTCCATCTGTTTCAGTTTATTCCTCATCCTATTCCTTGACATTAGGACTAGTGTCATATGTGAGGGCTTTGATATCCTCCTCTATCTGCATGTCTCTGAAAATTTCCCATTAGGATAGGAATTATGAGGTTGTGGAGGTCATATTCTATGATGATTCTAATTAACCCATGGTGGGATAATTGTTGGTGGTTTCCCTCCTTCACCTTTATGCTTGTGTCTATCAGTGATTGCAAAAGGAAGTATGGTATGCTGAGCCTATGGTGAGGAGGTGTTTCTGCTCCAAACCTCAATTCTTCCAGAAGCCTAAAGTGATAACCATAAACCACACTATACCTACCCTCACATGATATATATTTGATAAGGTGGTAGCTCACCTCATTCCAGGGATATGGTAGGATTGCCTACTTACTCCATTCTTGTCCTCAATGAGCTCTTCTCCCTCTAAAAAGAACTTCTTCTTGGCAATCTTGATATCTCCCTCGTCTTCCTTTCTCCAAGGCACTCCTAGGGGAAGTGTGGTAATTCTTCTAATGAGTTCAGGGGTGAGATCTATGGAGAGGCCTCTCACCACAATAGTGGCATGAAATCTGGTCAATGGAATGAGTGAGAGAGAAAAATCTCAGGCCACTTCATCATCATACCCTCTTAGTTTCTCAAAATACCCCATCCAATTATGCCTTGTGAAGATTTCTAACACCTGAGGGTGTTGGTGGATTCTCATAGTGTTAATGGGCTCCCTTATATTAAACCCCCTATCATTTTGTTGGTTAATTTTGAGGAGCTGAGATGGTTGACACAATTTTTAGGTGCAGAAGTAAATAACAGAAAGAATTGTGGAGACAATTCCCTTACATAGTTGCCAAATTCACTCAATACTAGGGAATTTTCTATCCAATTCTCTTTGAAAAGGGAAGTAATTATAGATCCTACCTCCTCATAGTGTTTGTTATATCCAACCCCTGTGTTTTCCCCTATGAAACTCATCTCGGAAAATCTTGTAGATTGTATGTTTGTATCCTGTAGGATTCCTGTGTGATCTTGTAGGATTTCTTGTGCAATCCTGTAGAAATTCCTATGCAAGAGACATATGGAATTTTCCTCTTCTGTAGGTTTCTTGTGTATGAGAGTGACTTTGCTAGAGTGAGCCTCAACGAAGTGAATGCATGACTACATGGGGATCAACGATTATTTCCTCTTATGGCCAAGTTATGTGAGGTGATGTGCTGGCAACAGAGGTACGTTTTCTATTTTTGGACGTTGGTGCCGACTACCACATCATCATTCCCTCTCCTAGTAACAACTCCCAATTCATGTCTCCGTAGGCTTAACTGATTTTGTCCTTCTCCTCTCTTTATTTGACTTGATTGTTGCCACGTGTGGGAGGACCAACTGTTTTTTCTATGTTGACTAAATGCTTACGTGTAACCTTTACATCTTTTGACTACATTATGCAAATGAGAGAGTGAGCGAGATACTTACCTGTGATGCTAATACCTTGCTACAGTTGTTGAAGACCAGAGGTGCTTGCTGTGTGTTGGCTGCATGCTATTTTTCTTCCTTCTTTTTATTGCTCTTTAATGATTCCTTTGATGTGCACGTACCTGGTGTTGAAGATGATGGTGTTGTTGCTGCTCTGGAGCTCCTTCTACCCTTGGATCTTCATGCTAGAAGCTTGATGCAATCATGATTTGTATTCTATGGGATAGGCTGCTACAGGATGTGCTATAGCTGCTTCTCCCTTAGAAAATTTAATCATACACTATGCTGGGATTTTGAGGATGATGACATGGATTGAGAGGAAGACTAGGAGTGTGGAGAATGAGAAATACTCAGGTGCTTCTCCCTTCTCCTCTCTGTTTCATTTTTTTTCTTTTTGTGTTTTCTCTTGAAGACCGTGAAAGTCTTTTTGAAAATTGATTTTTTTATGATGAATGCAGGGGGTGATCAAGGTGTAGAAAGGTATGGTAATGAAGTGGTGATGTAAGGATGTAATTTTTTGACATGACAGGTCATTTTCTTTCCCTAGGGTCACTTCTTGTAGGCTTTCTGAGACACTATAATTCATACAGGATCATCCTGTAGGTTTATAGGGGATCCCATAGAAAACACAGTCCCCTTGTAAGCTAAAGCAAAGGAGTGAAAAAATTAAAGAAATGGTGGAGTCATGAATGATGATGAGTGGAAAAATAAAAGTGTGAGTGAAATAGGTCCCTTTTTTATCCTCCTTGCTAACCTGCAAATAGAAATTTTCATGATTTTTTTTTTAACAACTAGTCTGCCTCTAAGAGGTTTTCATCCTAGCTATTTTCCCTAGGCTGTTGGGTTGTGTTATATTCTTTCCACGACTAGCCCATGTAGTTAACTGGGGGGTTAGAAGGGGGGCGGAGCCCCCCCTTCGTTGCGCCGATTACATAGCGAGGGGAGTCACAGGGGGTTTGAGGGGTGTAGGTAACCCCACTCTATGGGGTCTAGGGAAGAGCCCCGAAAAATTTTGCTTTTGGACCCTATATTAGGTTGGGTGGACCTACCTATGGTTTTATGCATGTTTTTCGCACATGGTTTTGGACGCAATGGTTTTCAGTCCATGGTTTTGGATGCGATGGTTTTTGGTCCATGGTATTAGATGCTTTGGCATGTATAAATATGTATTGTAACATTGAAAAGGAACATAATGAAAAATCAAGCTGGTAGTCCCGGTTTTGGGATCTAGGGGAAAATCTTTGTGTATATGTGTTTTATGTGTTATGATCTCGCATTGTTTATTTTCCGTGTTCTAGAATTCGTATGCTGGTAATTTTTGTACGGGGTTAAAACCTACATAGGCTCCCCAAGAGAGATTTTCATCTAGAGATCTTTTCATTTTCTCTTTTTTGTTTTTTTCAACACCATTGGGCTGCCCCAAGAGGTTTTCAACCCAATAGTGGGACTCAGGTGCCTCATGGAGGTTTTCACTTGAGTCCTTATTTTTCCCTTTTCTCTCAGTGATTTGATGAAGTAGGAGATGAAAGTTGCTCCATTACCATCAATATTTTATTGATGCCATCAATGAACTCTTTCTTTGACATTGGCCTCTTGTAAACTTTCAGTCTATGCCCATTAACAAGTAAAGGAATGGCCTCTACATTTATGGTTCTAATCTGCACAGAACAATTATCATGACATTTCTTTATAACATAAGGCCCTAACCACCTTGTCCTTAACTTGCCCTTAAAGTCTTCATATCTAAAATCATATAACAAGGCCAAATCACCTTCTTGAAATCGCTTATCCCTGATGTTCTTATCATGCTAGATCTTCCTCTGGAGTTAGGTTACCTCTATGTGTAGGAGGGCCTCCATTTTGAACTCATCTAAACCATTTAATTGAAGCAAGCTCTCTTTTTGTGCACTGCTGAAATCTAGATCTAGTTCGGCTACCATCCTTAATGTGTTATACTCAAACTCAATGGAAAACAGGACCCTTTTCCCATATACCATCTCATAGGGTGTGAATCCAGTGGTGGTCTTCCAAGTGGTATTATAGGCCCAGGTGGCCTTAACTAGTCTATCTGCCCAAGCTTTCCTGCTGCTATTAACCACTTTGGTCAAAATGCTCTCCAATGCTATATTGGTCACCTCCACTTGCTCATTAGCTTGTGGCTGATAGGCAGTGGAGGTCATCTTCTTGATCTTGTGCTGCCTGAGCAAGTCTTCAATCATGTTGGAGGTAAATTGGCTGCCTTGATCAGTGATCAGCTCTCTAGGGTACCCAAATTTTTAAAATACATTCTCCCTTAGGAACTCAACCACCTTCTCCTATGTTGTTGCCTTAATTGACTTGTTTGCAGCCCACATAGCCAGATAGTTAGTGCACACAATGATGTATTATTTTTGCTTGGAAGGAAGGTCAATAAGTCTAATGAAGTCCATGCCCCACTTTTTAAATGGCTCGAATGTCACTTGAGGTTGTAGAGGCATTTCATCCCTTGGAGTAGGCTTCCACATCCTTTGGAACCGATCACACTGACTAGTATATCTTTTCACATCCTAATGAAGAGTGGGCCAATAATAGCCTACTTGTAACAATTTGAATGTTGTCCTCTTTGTTGCAAAGTGACCTCGACAAGGTCCATCATGATAGGTCAAAAGGATGTCAAAGACTTCCTCCTCCCCAACACACCTTCTCAAGATTTGATTTGGTCCATGTTTGAAGAGATTTCCCCCAATCCAAGTGAAGGGGGCACTCTTCTTTATAATATTTCTTTTCTCTTTGGAGGATAAGTTTGGTGGGAACTGTGCAGATACAAAATAGTTTTCTTTGTCAACAAACCATGGAGAGAGAAATGAAATTGCGAAAAAATACTCATTTGGTAACTGGTCATCAACCATTCCCTCTTCACCTATAGGAAAAGTTAATCTAGAGAAAAAGTCTGCAACAACATTTTCCTTACCATTCTTATCAACAATAGTTAGATCAAACTACTGTAATAAAAGTAACCATCTTATAATACGAGCATTAACATCGGTTTTGTTCATTAAATATTTGATTGCAGCATGGTTAGTATGGACAAATTTTTCATAGCCTATAATATAATGCCTAAATTTGTTCAATGAATGCACAACAATGAGGAGCTCCTTTTTTATCACTGTGTAGTTCAGTTCGGCCTTTGAAAGATTCTTACTAATAAAGTAAATGGCATAATTCAAATTTTCATCTATCTAACCTAGGGCTGCTCCTATGGCTTTGTGTGAGGTATCAACATGAATGTGAAAAGGAAGGGTCCATTTTCGGCCTCGGAGAATCAGGGCGGTGGTTAACTTGTTCTTCAGGATGTCCAATGCCTCTTGATAACTTTTCAACCATATAAACTCAGAATCCTTGGCCAACATCCCAAATAAAGGAGAGTCCAACTTGTTGAAGTCCTTTATGAACCTTCGTAGTATCCAAATAACCCTATGAAAATTCTGAAATCTCTCTACTTTTGAGGAGTTGGGATCCTTTGGATGATAACTATTTTGTTTGGGTCCACTTGCAATCCTTGGTGAGATATTGAATGACCTAGCATGATCTTTGCAATCATCAAGAGTTCACATCTCTCGGGACTGAGAGGCATGTTCATATCAATGCATTTGTGTAGTACCTTACCTAATTTGAAAAAATCCTCCTCGAAATCACCCCCATAAGGTGTGAAATCATCCATATATATTTCTACCACATCATGGACCAACTCAGCAAGGATACCCAGGACTACTCTCTGAAAAGTTTCAGGAGCATTGCATAGGCCAAAAGGAAGGACCCTATAGGAAAAAGTGCCCCAAGGACAAGTGAAGGTGGTTTATCCTGGTCTTTCAGGCTAATTTGGATTTGGTTGTACCCGCTGAATCCATCTAGGAAAGAGAAAAACCTTTTCCCTACCAGGCCATCTAACACTTGGTCGATGAAAGGTAGAGGGAAATGGTCCTTCTTTGTGGATTTTTCCAACTCCCTATAATTGACACAAATCCTCCACTTACCACTTTCCTTGTGAACTAACACCAAAGGAGAGATCCACTCACTGTTAGAGATAAGATAAATGAATCCTACATCTAGCAGTTTTTGTTGTTCTTCTTTGACTATATCTTTAAGAGCTAGATTCATCCTCTTTTGGGGTTGCCAGACTGGCTTGCAACCTTCTTTGATGTAAATGTAGTGAGTACACACTGAGGGGTGTACTCCCTTCATTTCTTTGTAACTCCAAGCGAAGGCATCTAGATGTTCATCTAGCATGTTGAACAACTTCTCCTCTTGGTGAATAGAAAGAGATGGATTAATTTTCAAAGTTCTCTCAAGGCCGAATTCTATGGTTTTGACACGGAGAGGGTTGGAGTCGGCCAAGTACAGATTAATTGGATGGTTGTTCTAGGTTTCCTTTACTACTTCTTCTAGGGACAATGTATTGGGAGTCAGACTTGGAGTAGGTGTTCAATCGTACCATCTTCATCCTGTTGTCATCCTCCCATGGTTGTTTCTAAGGTATATAGTTGGGAAGTATAAACTTCATCTTCTTCCTCTTCTTCCAGCCATAAAGGTAAATCATGTTCTAGAGATGTCTAAGCAGGAGGGTATAAAACTAAGTGCTTGGACATATGCCCTTTCTTGATGGTCATATTCCCAGATCTGGAGCTAATGTAAACATCAGCAGGTGCCAACCAGGGCCTCCCAAGGATGAGAGGGTAAGCAGTAAGCTTAGCCTTAGGCTGGAGAACTAGGAAATCTGCAACGTACTCCCAAGAGTCAATGGAGACATCACATCCTCCACAATCCCCTCAGGGGTCACTGTGGAGTGGTCTACAAGTTGCAGGATTGTATGGTCTTTCTCAATGAACCTTGGAGGTTCATCTTGAGCATGGTGTCCTTGGTCATCGCATTAATGGTAGGCACAAGATCGATCAAAGTGTGTGGGACAATGGTGCCATTAATGTGCACATCTACTACAGGGCTTCTAGGGTCCAAATACTTTGGACAGATTACCTGCCCTAGCATTAAATCAGATAGTTGTCTAATGACATTAATGGTAGGGGCATCCCTTTTTTGCCTCCCTAGATGCTTGAAACACTTCTCCTTAATCAACTTGTGTTGGGTCAAGAAAAAGGTATGTTTTCTCCTTGGTAATCGCTTTATTTCACATTCACCCTTACATGATTATCTCTATTTATGGATTGAAACAAAGGAAATAATAGCTAAAGTTGGATGAAGCACTTGGTAACAAATTAGATAAATCTAGTACAAGAAACTGACTTTTTACTATCCTTGTGTGTAGAAGACGCGGATTGGTCAATAGCCATTCAATCAACAGAGAAGCACCAGGCCGTAAAAGGAAAAGACAGTGTTTGAGGTAGGCAAGGCAGCGAAAGACCAGGCAGACTGATGCTATTTCATGACAAGATCAGATTATGTATAGCGAAATCATAAGGATCCCCTAATCCTGAGGGTTTGCTTTTATCTATTTATTTTCTAAATGTAATATATAAGGCCGAAAGGAAAAACTGCACGGAGTTCAGACTTTCATAATTTGTAATTATTCTTTCTAAGACATATAAGAATGTTACCTGAGTGATGTTGTAATCTTGTTACTTATATTAATGAAGAAAGGCTGAGTTTGATCCATACTTATATTCTGATAATTTCTTAGTGGAGACTTCTGGCGACTCTGGGCCCAGTCAAGAGAAGTTCTACTGCTTTCTTGTGTTATAATATTTTCTACTTAGTCTTTACTGATTGTTAATGTTTAGTTAATATCATTTTGCTTAGTGTGAAGATTGACGATTTTGATTCATACTGTTGTTCATTTAGATTCAAACTTAGCCGTGTGACATATCTAAGTAACACTTTGATTGGATTGGTTATGTTAGTTTCAATAGTATATTTTTATTCATTCTGAGTGATGTTATCATAGACCTTAGAGATAGCATTAATCGATTTCCATAATTTTCTTACATAGATCAATTTTTTTTAGAGATCATTGATCGTTATATGCTTGCTTTCTATTCAATTATCAGTTGCCATTCAATTGAGATTGTCGTTCAATTAGGATTTGTCATTCAATTAGGATTTCTTGTTCAATTCAGATTTGCTATAGATTAGCATTGTTTTTCGTTTGTTATAGTTCGCTTTCTTGATTAAGTGAGTTAGTCTTAATTCTATTTAAAGGTTTCTGAGCGTGATTCTTTGCATTTGCATTCAGATTCATTTGATTTCAGAATAAGTTAAACATAATTGCAAAGTGTGTTAAGAGTTCTTTCAAAGTTTTTTCTTCCATAGTTATTTCTTTCAAAATTGTGTGGATTGAGATGAAGAGATAGTTATTAGTGATTCCAAATATTTATCATTATATAGCCTTTGAACTCACTCCATATATTGTGCTGACACTCTTGAGATAAAAAGACTTACTTTAGGTTGACAATTAATGTAGGAATTAGGATTGCCTGTAAAAAGACATCTTAGTGCACCAACATTTTGGCACCATTGCCAAGGAGAGTTTTTCAAGTGATTTCCTTTTTATCTTGCTGTGAAAGAATTGGGTTTTAAAAATGAAAGGTAGGAACCTGCATACCTAGCAAGTAAAATGCTTGCTTGCCAGCCCACTTTTCGACAAAAGCTTAGAGGTTAAATAGGAATTGGTTTTTATGAATGACTAGGAATAGAAAGATAGAAAAAGAGCAAAACCCCACCCCCCCCAAATATGCAAAACCAAAAGAATCAGTGAACCTGGGGAGAATGACCTTTATAGAAGAAATCATAAGAAAAGCAGAGTCTCAAGCGTTAGTAGGATTCCAGGCAGTATCTAGAAAAAGTCCTACTGTAATCCCTCAAGCAGTAGGCTCACCATTTGCAGCTTATGCTGAGATTCAAAGGCAAGTTGGAGGATCTGAACAGAGTCTTCAAGCTACAAAAAGTTTACATTCTAATCCTCTACAAGAGAGAAAATCTTGTAACTTAAGGGAAGGAGAAGGAGAAACCAGTGGGACTGTTAAGGTAGAACCACAACTATCTAAACGGGGGTCTCCTATGATCCCAAATCTAGGCAGTGCTGTAAAGCTAGCCCGGGTTTCTAATCCTCCGCTTACTCAAAAAGCACCCCCTGAAATTCCTGAAGGTTATTGGCACATCTTTGACCAAATGGCAAACCAGCCACCTCAAGGTCAAACCTTGACAATGGACTATCCCATAGTTGACCAAGCAGCCAATGCCCCCATGAAGGCTATTCCTCTATAGAGCATACCAACCTTTCATGGGATGATCACAGAGGATCCCAATGCTTTCCTGTTTGAGTTTGATCTCCTCTATAGAGGGTATGACTACACCATTGACCCCCAAAAGCTAAAGATGTTCCCTTCTACTCTAAAAGGAGAAACCTTAAGAGGGTTCATAGGTCTGGGTGGGTGAACTATTAATTCTTGGGATGATATGAAAACCTCCTTCCTCATAAGATACCGAGACTTTTGCAAGACTAGGGAGCTAAAAGATGAAATTTTTAAGATGACTGCAAAAGATAATGAAACATTAGAAGAATATGTAGAACGGTTTAATTATAATTTGGAGAGGTCTCCACACACCACTTTACCTGAAGAAGTCTTAAGAGCTATCTGAATTAAAGGAATGAAAGAGGAATGATTAGAAACTCTAAATTTAATGGGGAAAGGAGATATTTCTCAAGAAGATTATGATGAAATCGTTAGCTTGTGTATCAAGTGTTCGCGAGGAAGCACACGCAAAGGAGCAGGAAGCCGAGATTCCACAAGGAGGGGAAGCAAACCACACAGTGGAGGTGTAACACCAATGGATATCGACAACCTCCTAGAAGACTTCAAAACAGGCATCCTGGGCACCCTCATGGCTTAGTTGGATGTCCCACAGGCTAAGAAAAAACAAACCTTAGTAGAAAAAATTTAGCCATCTTCTTTCCACGTTGTCGAAAGAAGCACAACCAATCGGATTGCCCATTAGACATGGTCCAGACATGCACTATCTGCACCAAATATCACGCCACTGAACAATGTCCATCACTGTCGGGGATGAAAGTAGTATTCAGGGAAGCAGAAGAAGAGATAGAGCCAGTGTATCTGATGAACCAACACCGACAGTGGCAAGCTAAACCTACAGGTATGTCACAAGACGCATCCAATCTCTTTCCTTCTTCACAGTTTAATCAGCAACAGAACCTTGGGGCAACATGGAAAAGGCCAATCACCTTACCCAAATTGGAAAAACCATTCCCTATGGCATCTTGGCTTACTCAATCCTTTCCGAGTAATGGCTGGCAAAATTCTCCTTTTGCTCTTGTTTGGCAAGGAAATCCCTATCAATCCCAGTGGCCTTCCTCCACCTCTCAAAATCTGAAACGATTTACAAATTGGCAGCAACCTCTGGGTATATCCAATGCACCTATGGGGATAGGTCCTCAGCCTCAAACAACATTATCGGCTCCATATACATTACAGGAAAATCCTCAACCTCTTTTGCACCCTCAATTGCCATCTCAGCTGAAGCCGAATCCTAATAACAAACCAGTCTAGTTGGTGCAGATCATTGAAAGATCAAATTATGAGATTGAGAAAAAACAATGTAATGAACTCAGATTGAGGTCAGTGTTGTAGCATTTTTTGGTTTTGATAAGGTAGAATAAAATAGTCAAAAAATAAAAAATAAAAATTTGAAAAAATGGTAAGCTAAGATATGGAAATAGCAATAGTGAATAAAATGTTTTTGAAAATATCTTGATGATGATGTCCATATCAAAGAAAATGTTAGGTTAGATGTCCTAAAAAAATCAAGACAAAAAGAAAATGTTAGGTTAGAAAGAAAAGAAAACAAATAAACTCTGAAAGTGAGCAATTCTAAATGTTATAGCTCCAAATCTCACTATTATGGTTTGTGATGCTGCACTCATGGCCTAGGGCAACCCCTTCTTCCAGACCTGGTCCCAAATTTAAAAAACAGTGTTTTATTCCCTGTACGCGACATTGCCCTAAGTTAAATACGTGTATACGCGGGTCCATATATACCCAACCCACGTATATGTATTAAAACACTTTAAAAAAATATAAAACTCCTTATTTTCGGGTGGAGATCGCGGGTTTTACCTGCTGATCACCTGTTAGTGCCCATGGCCCAACTGTTCCCAACCAATTCCTAACTAAAAAACTACTTTGGGATTGGTATAAAAAGACATCAAAGGGAAGGCCTAAGGGAGGAGAGAAGAGAGAGAAAGGTTATTATACTAAGATTTTCCCCCTGACCAGGTCTAAAGACCCTTGTGCCTTCTGCACTTCCCCCATTTGTAAAGGAAACCCTTGTTTCCTTGTGATTTGATGTTCATCCACTAGTTATGGCATCATGGAGTTAGTCTTGGAAGGAGATATGCTAGAGCCTTGAGGCGGGACGGATCCGGAAGGAAGCTTTGCTTGGAGCCTGCGAAAGGTTACTCAGGTGATATTAATCCTTTTGTACATTCTATTTGTCTATAATAAAGAAACATGTCTTGGTTCCCGATATGCTTCTTCTTTATGTTTATGATGTTCATGTTTGAATTTCATGTATGAATGGTTGTTTAAAGTTCATAACTAACTTCCTACTTTTATAACATAAAGATGATTTATGTATAAGTCTTTGTCCATATACTGCTGCATTCTTTGGAATTGGTTGTTTTGCAGGACAAGGGAGCGAAAGGGACTTGAAGAAGGGTTTGGAACCTTGAGGAACTTCTCGAACGTAGGACCTGAGGTATGTCCTTCTTACTTTAGAATTTGCTTTTGATAGCATAATGGTTATGTGTATGCATGTTTCTCTGTTTAGACAGCTTTCAGTCTGCTAGGGTTTCCACCAAAAAGCCCTAGGGGATCAAATCCCTCAACAGAATTGGCGACTCCACTGGGGACAACACTCTTGTTGTTCCTAGTTTGGGTGTTTGTCAAGCCAATCAGGGCTCAGCTGCTTGTTGGTTTGATGTTACTGTCTGGTTTGTTCTTGAATTTTGAGTTTTGCCAGTTTCTTCAGTTTGTTTTTTTATTTTTCTTGAAATATTATATATACGGCGTTTTCCTTAGTTACAGAAGCGTATAAATGCTTGTTTCCTGAAGTGAACTCACGTATACGCAGGTTTCCTCAGGCACAGTCGCGTAAACACGCAATCTGCACTAAGTGCAGTCACGTATATCTTGCAACTTTCAAGATTTATAAATTTTTGTGTCTCTGAAGTTTGTCTGGTGTTTTGAGTTAGTTTGAAACAGTCATTTTTGCCAGTATCAGTTGTCTGTGTTACAACAAGCGTCTTACTCCGATTTCTCTCTGATTATAAGGAGTATTGGTCTTGTTTTGTGTTTGCAAGTGTCATCATCTTTTTGCTAAAAGCACGCGAGATTTCTTGATTGGAATCTTGGCTGCTCTGAGTTATCAGAGCAGAAAGATTGTTATCAATCTTTGTGTTGAACTTTGCTTTTGGTAACTTTTTGTTTGCTTAATGAAATCACTTTTTATGACCATCTACTTCTTTGTTTCATCAAAGTTGTCATTTGATACTTTCTTGAAATTGTCTTTTTGATCTTTTTTGGTCTTTGTTACCAAAGATTTCCTTGTTGCTTTTGATTGTTAAAAAGCCTTTTTAAACACATTTGTTTTTGTTGAGTTTTCATTCTTTGTAGGGTGTCAACTTGCAAAAGTGTTTCTTACTTATTGTTTCAATCGCAAAGTTTCAGTTTGTAGAGAGCATTTTCGAAAAGAATTTCTTGTTGCTACTTTGAAGAGAACTTTTTGAAAAGTTTTTGTTTTGCTTTCTTGAACTTGCTTTTCATTTGGTTTCCTTTTGGTGAGTGAAAGTGCTTTATGTTTATCTTGAGTTTTGTTTTTAGTATTTAGACGAAATGAATGGTAGTATCTCATATTCCATCTAGATATTGTAAGTGGCAAAAGAAATTTTGATAAGCAAAGCAACTTTCATTTCTTGTTTTTAGAGTAGTTTTCAATCTTGCATCAAGCATTTAGTTTTGCATTAGGATAGATTTGCATCTCTTTAGGCATAATAGTTTTGTTAACTTTTGAGTGTGAAGTGTGAATTAAAGAAAAGAAAAGAAAAGTTTGTTTCATTAGAAGTTTCCTTTCGAACCCTGTAGAAATTACTCTTCATCGAAAAACAATGAGAAAGTGCACATGCATATAGTTAGGTTTTATTAATTTCTTTTGCGTCGAAAAAACACCACTAGTTTCACTTCCATCATCCTTTGACTTAAAGAACGACCCTTAAAATCAAGCGCTAACTAAAATTAACTAGAACTTTTTCCTTTAAGTTAAATACACAAACAAGTTTTAGGATTTTAGGGCCTTGGATTAGGCAAGTGGAGAGTTAACTCTCCAAGGCCATATTAAACGTCAAACATAGGAGTTTGATTAACGATAGAAAATCCGATAGCGTTAGGAAGACCAGGAAAGCTCCAGATCTGGGAGTTAAGCACGAGGGTCTGTGAAGACATGGAAGAGAGATACCCCCTCTCCTACTTGTCTGAACTTACCTCACGACTGTTCCGCCTGGCTTCTGCGACGAGTTGGTATCCATAGTTGCCACTCCTAGGGAACTACATAGGTGGCTGCAGAGGGGAATCCCGTGGCACCTAAGGTCGACGTTGTATCACTCTCAACAGAACTACTGGAGGGCACCCTTGCGAAGCTTGGGGGCTTGCACCGGCGCAGACTGTTGTTAGGAGGTCAGCGTAACTTCCTCTGATACCTTCACTGATAGGCCTGGACCCTTATCATCCCAGACTATCTTCGGAAGGCCCCTTATTTTCCACTTTCTTGTATTTTGGTGTCCGGTCCTAATCACCCGGAGCGGAAATACTTGGAAGTTGTTTGATTGATTGTATCTTTAGGGACTTTATAGTGGGTGCTCTGTGCTCTTAGTTGGCCTAGCTTTAAATTTTTTTGAGTCTTTAGTTAGATCTTAAATAAGAAATTCAAAATGGCTAACCGATCTCCTAGACGGTCTCGAAGACTTCGTGGTCTTTCACCACTGAGTTTAGAGCCTTCTCCGAGAAGGCGCAGAGGTAATAATACCGGTGGGTTTCGTCCCACGACAATTGACACATCGGGGATTGATCCTCCCCTCGGGGGCATTAGTATTGAAGCAAGACCTGGTACTTCCATGGAACAAGAGAGGAACACTCCAGTTCTTTCTCAAGTTCGCTTACAAGCGGAGGATAATATTGAGGTAGAAGAACTTTCAGAGTCGTTAGTGGCTCCGAATTCTCCTCTACAATCCAGTCATCCACACGTATTGCAATACGTTGGGACTCCGACGCATAGACCGTCAAGTCCAGGTTACGCTACGTGCTTACCTTCGATGACCACTACTGGAAGCATGGCTTCTACAAGTTCTACGATTGTACAGACTCCTATAACTGTACAAGGGGGTGGAACTATTTCCATCCCCTCCGTCTCTTTATTCGGATCTTTTGCTAGCGCATCTTTTGTTGGGTCTACCTCCATTCCGTCCACGAGTGGAAATTCCCAAACAAATGCTTTTGGTTCTGGGTACTTCCCATTTGGCGCCCATTCACAGGGCATTCCTTCAGCTCCGTTCGGGGCCGCCACGTCCATGATGAGTGGTTCGGCTTCGTTCCAAGGTTTTCCATTCGGAAGTGGTCATATACCACATTCCAACCCTACAATAGGATCTATGCCTTTTTCTTTGGTAGGACAAAGCAGCAATCCTTTCCAAGGTTGGAATAACCCTGGGCTTAGTAGTGCCGGAACTAGGAATCCATTCTTCGGCCAATATGGGAATAGGCCGTATACCACGGTTAGTTCATTCCAAAGTATTCCTCCCCTAGCTTCGGCTTGGAATCCATATCAGGGGTTGTCAACTCCTTACAATCCTTTAGGAGGAAACTTTGCTGGGTATGGTGGATATACGGCCGAAGTTGATCAAACTCCGAGTTTTGCTGGGTCACAAGGCTTGCCTTTTGGCTTAGTGGGTTCTACTGGTTACTTCGGGCAGCCTGGTGCCTTCCAAAATCTAGGCCAATCTTTTTAGAGCTTCGGGAGTGCCGCCCAGTCAGGGTGGAATCCCCAAGCTCCTCCTAGACTTCCGTTTCTGGCAACGTTGAACTTGCCAGACCTCACTAAGTTAACTAACGACCCAATCAAGTATAATCCAACCTGGCCTCTGGTCCCAACTAAACTCCCTTCAGATATTCCAAAATTCGAAGGGAAGAGTGGTGAGGATCCGGGCAACCACGTAACCACGTTCCACTTATGGTGCTCATCAAACTCCCTAATTGATGACTCGGTTAGGTTGAGATTATTTCAACACACCTTAACTCGTAACGCGACCAAGTGGTATATAGAGTTTCCTGGGGGCAGCTTTACATCATTCGCTGACTTAGCAAATATTTTCTTAAACCATTTTCAGTTGCCTGTCCGGTATGATGCCGGAACTGAACTACTGGCTACTTTTCGTCAGGATAGAGAAACTCACATTTCTGATCATATTGAGGAATGGAGACAGAGAAAGAGGCTCATTAAAGCCGATATCCCTCCGGAGTACCGTCTCGAGTGGTTTTTGAAGTCTTTGATACCTGAGATCTCCAAAGATGTCTCCATGTCTGGGGTCTATTCTGATGAGCAAGCCATTTTTAGGGCCCAACAATTAGAATTGATCTACTCTCAGTCTGGAATCCTACAAAAGTACTTGCCAGATGCCCCTGGGTCTAAGGTTGACATAGCTAAGTCGAAGCTAGGTCCCCACGTGGATGGTATTGTTGGGTCGATAGACACAAATGCGGTGAACTTGTTGAATCAATTGCAGCAGTTGTCTTTACAAACTGCTTCTAACAACCAAGTCACATTGTCTAACCCTTCTGCTTGCCAAACTTCTTCGATTAATGTCGTCCAATCTGATAACCCTAAAGGAAGTCAAAATTCCAATGGGAAGAAGAAAGGACGAGGTAAGAAAAAGAACCAGGATGGGAAGCCTGATGCAAATAAATTCGGCAATAATGCCGATGGAGGTAGAAATGAGTCGAAAAAGAAAGTCAAGTTTCCATGCAAGTTGCGCAATGGAGACCATTTAACTCATCTTTGCCCCAAGATTGAAGACGCTCAGCGCTTGTTAGGGCAGCAAGGGAATTCTAGTTCCCAAGCTATGTTAACCAACCCTTTTCCCCAAGGGCAACAACTTCTTGCTAGCGCGAGTTCAAACCCTGGAGCCTCTGCAGGGGGCAACCAGGAAGGGGAAAAATCATCAAATGTTTTCATGATGGGTTCTAACGTCCATGTAGCTACTTGGTCACGTGATTATGGTGAAGCCAAAACATACAAGGATAAGGCTGTTCCCAGAAGTATTGACCTTCATATCGAGCGACCCCCTGTCAAGACTATACCACGGATACCGAAAGGTTTCGCTAAACGCGCGACGATTAATCCTAATGCTAGGGCCGCCCAGAATTACTCCATTGTGGAGGATCTGGCTCAGAGTCCGTGCGCCATGTCCACTTTAGAGGTTCTCTAGTCATGTCCGGCTCAAAGAAGCGCTTTACTTTCCGCGATTGGGGCAGTCGATCCAACTAATTCTTTGGTGCTCACTTTTGACATGTTAAATGTCAAAAAGAGACTCCCTCATCACATGGCTTTTCAAATAAAGTATACATACCGGAAAATTAAAATTTTTCGAACCGTTATTGATGAAGGGGCTTCCACGTGCGTTATGTCGATGTCATGTTGGAAGGCTATTGGATCGCCTTCGGCTGTTCCTTCACCTACCGTCTTGACTGCATTCGATGGCCATTCTCATAGGCCGCATGGGATTATCCCAGCCTTTCCCATATGTGTTGGGGTGAAGGTCGTTAATATTGAAGTAGAAGTAGTAGATGCTAACCTAGACTATAATCTCCTCCTAGGAAGGAACTGGGTATACGAAATGGATGCTGTTGTTTCGACTCTGTTTCATGTCATTGGCTTTCCTCATGAGGGGAAAATCGTAAAGGTTGATCAATTGGATTATTGTCCAGTTGATCCTCAAGCAACTTCCAACTCTACTGTTCCTTTAGTGGATAACCCTCGTCTGCCTACTGAGAATCTAGGAGTAGGGATGTATTCCTTGTTGATGGGTACTTTTGAGTTTCCCTCTCCTATCGCTAAAATCAATGCCATTTCATCATCTAGGGAGTTTTCTCGAGATGGGTTCTTTCGAACTCATTATTTTTCAGACCCCTAGACCTTGCCTTCACCTACGACCACATTAGTTGAAGGACAAGAGAATGGAATGGAATTTCCTATATCTGCAGCTGAGCTTAGATATCAGTCTATCGTTAACTCTGCAGATGACCATTCTACTCCTTTTTTCGAAGAGGAGTTAGATGGATATGTGGCCCCCGCTTGGAGCCTTGATTCTACCTCTGCTTTGGACTGCTTAGATTCAGTTTTACCATCGGAAAAAGCAATTCTTGAAGCAATGATGGGTATAGATCGACCTTGGGAAGATTTACACCATCGTTCATACTTTCTTCCTCCATTGTAGGAAGTAGAATCTAGATTCTCCGAGCTCTGTTCTAGTGATGTTTGTACGGTGTCAAACCCTTTGGCTCTAGCACACATTCGCGCTGAAGGTAATATGTCGGTGATTTCAAAAACAACATCTATAAACATCTCTAGGGACCCTAACACGATCGAGAATCTCTTCATCGGAATTGAGTGTTCCCCTGAAGAAATTCAAATTTACACTGACTTGTTCAAAGAATCTCGGGATGTATTTGCTTGGTCTTATGAGGAAATGCCTGGTATTGACCCATCTATAGTTCAACATGAGATTAAGACGTATGAAAACGCCAAACCAGTTCGTCAGAGGCTTCGGCCGGTTAACCCTAGGAAAGCAGCAGCTATCAAAGCGGAAGTGGAGAAGCTGCTAAAGGCGGGTTTTATATACCCTGTTCCTCTTATTGATTGGATTTCTAATCCAGTCCCTGTAGATAAAAAGCAAGGAACAATCCGAGTATGCATCGATTTTAGGGACCTAAACAAGGCTTGTCCAAAAGATAATTACCCCATGCCATTCATTGATCAGATTATCGATGAGTGTGCGGGTAATGAGTTTTTTTCCTTCATGGATGGATTCTCTGGTTATAATCAAATTTCTATCTGTCCTGAAGATCAACATAAGACAGCCTTTATATGTCCCTAGGGTACCTTTGCATATAGAAAGATGCCCTTTGGTCTTAAAAATGCTGGAGCTACCTTTCAGCGGGCCATGTAATATGCTTTCCACGACATCAAGCATGTCATCGAAGCGTACTTAGATGATCTCGCTGCTCGTTCTCAAAAGAGAACTGATCACCCTAGCCACCTTCGAATGGTTTTCGAACAATGTTGTTTTTATAAAATCCGGTTGAATCCCAACAAGTGCATTTTCGCGGTTATGTCTGGTCGGTTGTTGGGGTTCATTGTGTCAAATGAAGGGATTCGGGTTGATCCCTTCAAGGTTGAGGCAATAGTTCGGTTGCCTCCCCCATCCTCAATTCATCAACTTTAGAGTCTTCAAGGGAAGGCTAATTTCTTACGGCGGTTTATAGCACACTATGCCGAGATCACTAAAGGGTTCATGCAGTTGTTACGGAAAGGAGTTCCATTTGTATGGGATGACTTTGCGCAACGATTGTTCGATGCCTTGAAAAAAGCACTAGTCTCTACCCCACTTTTGAGTCCACCGGATTATGGCAGAGACTTCCTTTTATATCTCGCAACAGCAGAATCAACCATTGGTATGGTTCTGGTTCAGGAGGACGATGCTCTCACCGAGCACGTGATTTATTATTTGAGCCGAGGCTTAATAGGTATTGAAATTCACTATTCTCCAGTTGAGAAATTGGCCTTGGCAGCCGTCCATGCTGTCCAGCAACTCCATCATTACATCTTGCTACGCAAAACTTTTGTCTTAGCAGTGGTCAATCCATTTCAATTTGTCCTCAGTAGGCGAGTGATTGGGGGAAAATATAATAGATGGATAGTCATTTTGCAAGAATTCGATCTCGAGTTCTTGTCAGCCAAGTCTAAGAAATCCACGGTTTTCGCTGAGCTAATTTCTGAGCTGCCTTGTGGAGAGGATACTGTTTATGAGGAAAGTTTTCCCGACGAACATTTATTCCTCATCTCTTCACTCGACCCGTGGTATGGAGATATCATTGTCTATCTCCAGACTTCGAAGTTTCCCTCCACTTTTTCCAAGGATGAACGTCGTAAATTATGTCACCTGGCTAAGAACTATGTTATCATTGGTGATACCTTATACCGTCGAGGGGTTGATTCAATCCTTCAGCGCTGTTTAACCTTGGAGGAAGCAGAGTCTGTGCTTAATGATTGCCATAGTGGAGCTTGTAGTGGTAATCTATCAAGGCTTGCTACAGCCTAGCGCATCTTACGTGCTGGCTATTTTTGGCCTTCACTTTTTAAATACTGTGTGGAAGCAGTCAAACGTTGCCACCCTTGTTAGATCTTTACTCGAAAGATGCGTGCTCATCCAGCTCCTCTTTTTCCCGTTGTCACGGTCGGTCCATTTACTAAGTGGGGTATTGATTTTACAACTTGTAATTCGCCTTCAGTAGCGAATCACAAGTACATCATTGTGGCTGTAGACTACTTTACAAAGTGGGCCAAAGCCATGCCCACTTATAAAAATGATAGTGACACGGCAGCTTTGTTTCTCTTCAATTAGGTTATCTCAAGATTCGGTGTCCCGAAAGAGATTGTCACTGGTTATGGCAGTCACTTCCAGAATCAACTCATGTCTGAATTGGCTCTTAAATTAGGTTTCCGTCAAGAGCATTCGTCTCCTTATTATCCTCAGGCCAATGGATAGGTCGAGGCAGTCAATAAAACTCTTAAGACGATACTCCATTAGATAATCGACAAAAATCGGTCCAATTGGCACGTCATGTTGTATTCGGCTCTTTGGGCATACCGGACCTCCGTAAAGACTGCTACTGGTTTTACACCTTTTCAGTTGGTTTAGGGGATGGAATCTATCTTTCCAATCAAATGTGAAATTCCATCTCTCAAGTTAGCTGTAGAGCTCCTTCCAGAGACTTCGAGTCTCGAAGAGTGCCTCCTTCATTTGGAACATCTCGATGAGCAGCGTTGAGATGCCGCCACGATGAATGAGGCCCATAAGAAAAGGGTAAAAACGCAGTATGATAAATCTATCCATCCTCGAGTCTTTTCTGAAGGCGACATTGTCTTGGTCTATGACCAAGATAAAGACGCCTTGGGGTCAGGCAAGTTTAAGCCTATGTGGTACGGTCCTTTCATTATTAAACGAATTTTAGAAAAAGGGTCGTATGAGTTAATCGATTTTGAGGGAAACAAGCTGGCAGAGCCCCGAAACGGGCTCTACCTAAAGAAGTACTTTGCTTAAGTAGAAGTTAGGCAATGGCTTCTTTGTATATTATGTATATTTGTACATATATCATCGAGATTTTTGTGATTTCAACACTTTTTGGTCTACTGTTGCAAGTGTTGATGGATGATTTGGTCTATTTTGGGTTCACCGATGGTGCTAGTCGGCACACTCGGAATCTCGCTTCCGCAACTTGGGTACTTTATTATCCAACTAGTCAATTGATGGTATCAAGAGGCGTATGCATTGGTCCTGCTTCGAATAATATGGCTGAGTATACTTCCATTATTAATTTACTTTCCGAGGCAATCTCTTATGGGATCGACTCGTTGGTAGTGTATCTCAACTCTCAATTGATAGTGTCTCAGTTAAATAACATTTATCGGGTAAGGGATCCATGTTTATATCACTAGTATTTAAGAGTGAGGTTGTTGCAAAGATCATTTGTTTATATTAATTATTTTCACATTCCAAGATCTCATAATTGGTTAGTTGATTCTATCACTAATCAAGCATTTTAGACTGGCACATCAATCATTCATCATAAAATCAAAAGCATCAAAAAAGTAAAACTGTATATTATATATATATATATATATATATATATATATATATATATATATATATATATATATATAATATATTATATATCATCATAAAGCATCTTGAGTGTACATATGTTGTCCAAAAATATACAAAATTGGGACTCAAATGTCCATAATCATGTTCGACATATCTAATGCCCCGGCTCAGGATGAGCGGCCAAGTAGGTAACTATCGCATTGGCTACACGCCGAAAAGTGCGAACCCAGTCACGTGGCATGCCAACCACATGACGTTGCATATCCTCAGGAAGGTCCTCTATAGCATCCATAGGTACTCGACAGCTCAGTCTTGTCAGGTCCCGTTGGACATTATGTAGAGTTTGTTCTGTCTCAGCAGCCGCCTCTTCGGCTCCTCGGTCGCGTCGTCTATGCCGTGGGAGTCCATCTGGTCGTACTGGCCCAATGTCTGGATCATGATCATCATATTAGTCATTTGAATCTCATCAAAAAATATTTTTCAAAATGCATCATTATTTTTGAAAAATCCCAAAAAATCATAAAATCAAAAAATTCTTACCGATCTCGCCCCATGCTACGTCTAGCGGTAATGTTAGGTCAGGATCTCCTCGGAAGTCCAGCACAGCATAGGGGTAGTCATCTATGGCGATGATCTGCTGATCCCACCAGGTGAAGAAATCATCGTCAAATGCAGTCCTAGGAACCTCCCCACCCCCCAGACGTTTCATCAGATCAGCCCACTGGCCCATGCGTGGATCGCATGGGGTTCTGATGGAAACTGCTACCCTGAGGCGGAGTGCGGGAATCCTCTCGAAGGAGAAGGTGCACAAGATAGTCCTGTAGCCGAATTTTTTGGTCTGTCCCCTCTTAATGGAGGTGAGTTGGCTCTTCATGTTGGCCAGAAGAGGAGTACACCAGTCAAACACTATAGTGAGACAATCCACTGCCACGCTCATGTTGAGTCGTGATGCCTGATGCAGTGAGGATGATCCATTCACTCGAGCTATGGTGAATAGGATGATCCTTAGCGATAAACTCTCCACGTGTGCAATGGAGATCTGGCTCCCAACTTTCTTGGGATGTCCTGGGCAGTATATCTGTACATAGTCCTCTATGGTGAGGCTACTCTGTGTCCTGCCCCGGGACTGTACTACCTCTCCCCTTCGGGAAAGGCCCGTGATAAAATATATATCCTCCACTTCCACTCTGAGTGGCATCTGATCAATCATGAAGGCTTCCTCCTCGACATTCCAATAGTCAATGAGCATTTCAAGCGGTCACACATTGGCTTTCATGTTCGGCAGTTTGAAGAATTTGAGCAAGTTGCATCCTCGTAAAGCATCCAAGGCTTGAGGATCATTCATAACTTCATTATCAACCGCTGCATGTTCTTTTTCACGCCATGTGATCGGCATCCTGAGATGAAATTGAAGTTTCAACCGTTAGTTTTTATTAAAATTAGCTCACAGCGTATACGCGGGTTATTGTATACACAGTCGCGTATAAGGCCCGCGTGTATGCAAGTTTCATATTATCAACCTGCGTATACGCCGCGGCGAAATTTTGAACAATAGTTCAACGGTGAAACATCAATAGAAAATCTTAAAACTAATCACAATGAATTGCAAGCTAAGTGTAAGGGTTACCTGGAAGATTTTGAAGAATTTGAATGGTCGAATTTGACGCATGAGAAATTTGCTCCTTTTGCTCCAAATATTTGCTCTCCAACTCAAATGGTAACAATGGTGAGTCTGAAATCCTTTTTATAAGTTTTGAAAATGCAAATTTTTTTCCAAAATTTCATTTTGTTTGGTTTCATGTGACTTTTAACTTGGGAGCTTGGAGTGTCGAGAATGGTTTGCTTTTCAGGACATTTTCGACATTTTCGACTTTTTCGAGATGGTTCCATGACTGTTGACTCGTCATGCCAGGTATCATTTTTTCACTGGAATATAGGTTAAGGACATCATTTTTCCGTTGCATTATGCATACTAGCCTCCATCTGTCGATACATCTGCCATAGGGTCGATCCCATCATGTTATGGTTCGTAAGCCATCTTCACTCGCTGATTTTTTAAAATCATGACATGATGGTAGAGCCATCCTTTACATGGGCATCGTAGTTAGCACCTCACTGGAATTTTTTGCCCATGCTGCTTCAATTTGAGTAGGCTCGGGAGTCCTCTGTAGTCCCGACATGACTTATGCGTTGAGGACTCATTCCTCTTAGCTTCTTCGCTTTGTTCTAGCCTTATACCCTAGAGGCTCCTTTGTGTTGAGTTGTACTACTGCATTGCATGTTGACCATTTGCACCTTTTGGCCTAGAGCCGGCTTCACTTGGACTCATGTTTAAGCCAACTTTTGACCATGACATCTGAAAAATCAACCTTGCATACCTTTGACTTCTGCAACTTGACACACCTTGACCTGTGGAAGGAACATACCTTTGAGTGTCATTGACCAGTTTTCGCCTCCCTCCATTGAGCATAGGAATGTTCCACACCCAGGAACTAGGTCATCTGCTTCATCGACACTCGTTCTTTCCACTATACCATAGCATTCTTTTATTCTTTTTCGAGCTTAACATAAAAAGGCAAAAAAGTTAAATATTCCAAAAAGAGCGGGAACGGGACAATATTTCCATCTATTATTGGCAGCTAGAGTCAGTCGTGTCGCCCTTGAACAAAGCACTCAAAATAAAGTCTCCTCCGTTTGGGTGGGATTTAGTTTGACTTAGGTACGCCTTAACCTTGTTATTGAGTCAGTTCTCCCCCAATTGGTTATCTCTTCCAATCATATGGAGGGTTCGTTCATGCCTCCTGTATGACGAACTTATACAGAGTCATCATATGCTACCATAGTCACATTGAGTCGTGCTTTTGTTTAAGGGAAGTTAGCCTGAGTCGGCCTCTCTGTGGTGTCTCTTGACTCATTTTCAGTCAGCCATCCTGGTTGTCAGTGTCATGTCTATCATCACATCAGTTATATTGGTCCTTTACTCGTGCCGGTTTGAGAAGGTCTCCATTACTTCTTGCTGGCGGGTCTTGTCCTTATCGACGACGACATCTTGCTCTGAGGACAGCCTAGATGCACCCTGGCCTTATTTTCATTATTGATAGGTACCTTTGCTCAGCATGATCAGTATCATGGTCTTTGATTGAGTGGTTTCCTTGTGTTCGATGTCAGCTTACCTTATCACACATTGGGATTCGTGCAATACCTTGGTTTCCATTTGACCCTATTGGTGGATACCTCACCTCTGTGTCAGCTTTCATTATTGGTTGGTTCAGAGGGTTTCTGTCGTGCACTAGCTACATCTTTTATACACCGGAAACGTACTTCGGTTCGGTTACTACATCTTTTTTCATCTGATTCCTTCCACATTATTGTCCTACGGGTTACACTCGTGCTAGATTGATGAAGGATGCCTTAATGCCTTCCTTCTAGCGGACCTTTCCCTATTGACTTCGACTCATTCCTCTGGGGCAAAGATCTAGAGTCCATTTGGCAGTACCTTGGGGTTTGTAGTCATTAGTGGCAAATCCTTCGCTATCGATAGTGGGAAACCATCATTGTCTCCTGATCGATAGATTCTTACAGGTGTTCGACTCCAGCTCGTTTATTCGCACTTGTTGGTTTGTACTGGGTACCTTGACGCTCATTATCATTATCGGTGACTAGTCTCGCGTTTGTTAATGGTATACATCAATGACCGGTAATCAAACGATTTCTCACATGGTCGACTTCAGATCATTTATTCCCATAGTGTAGAAATGTACCACGGCGGTCGGTGAAGACCTCAGGTTGTATCAACATTCATTGGTTCACTTGACAGTTTCTCCTGTTACTGATAGTTGATACCACTCCACCTTATATGTTGCAGCCAGTCATGGCGACATTCTATATGCTGGCACCTGAGTTTGCAGTGTAGTACCACCCTTTTCCATCATGTTCAGTTGGTACCTTTGGGATCAGTCTTTGATATCAGTGATCCGTTGTATTTCTCAGCATCATTGACAATTTTATATGTGATATTCAGACATGTGCTTGTTCGATCATGATCAGATGATCCATTATGTATTTTCCAGTCATTTATACTCGTATACTTAGTGGATCCGCTTGTACTTGAAATATGGACATGCTTTGCTTTCTCTGAGCATGGGTATGCCCGCCTCAGATGGTGTTTCTTTCTGATCTCCTTTTGTGGCTTGGCAGGCTAAATTCTGGTGAAGTACTCCTTGGTTTTTGGCATATTTCCTTTCCATGTACTTGCTTAATATATTTCGGCCATCATGTTCCCCTTCTGACCTCATATATTAGGGGGCATCTGGTATAGCTCCAAATCTCACTATTATGGTTTGTGATGCTGCAATCATGGCCTAGGGCAACCCCTCCTTCCAGACCTGGTCCCAAATTTAAAAAATAGTGTTTTATTCCCTGTACGCGACATTGCCCTGAGTTAAACGCGTGTATACGTGGGTCCATATATACCCAACCCGCGTATATGTATTAAAACACTTAAAAAAATATAAAACTCCTTGTTTCCGGGCGGAGATCGCGGGTTTTACCTGCTGATCACCTGTTAGTTCCCGTGGCCCAACTGTTCCCAACCAATTCCTAACTAAAAAAACTACTTTGGGATTGGTATAAAAAGACATCAAAGGGAAGGCCTAAGGGAGGGGAGAAGAGAGAGAAAGGTTATTATATTGAGATTTTCCCCCTGACCAGGTCTGAAGACCCTTGTGCCTTCTGCACTTCCCCCATTTGTACAGGAAACCCTTGTTTCCTTGTGATTTGATGTTCATCCACTAGTTATGGAATCATGGAGTGAT
Source organism: Pinus taeda (assembly GCA_000404065.3). Classification (NCBI taxonomy): domain Eukaryota; kingdom Viridiplantae; phylum Streptophyta; class Pinopsida; order Pinales; family Pinaceae; genus Pinus; species Pinus taeda. Next base: position 48,989 of record APFE031508214.1, on the reverse strand, counting down.
TCTTGGAAGGAGATATGCTAGAGGCTTGAGGCGGGATGGATCCGAAAGGAAGCTTTGCTTGGAGCTTGCGAAAGGTTGCTCAGGTGATATTACTCCTTTTGTACATTCTATTTGTCTATAATAAAGAAACATGTCTTGGTTCCCGATATGCTTCTTCTTTATGTTTATGATGTTCATGTTTGAATTTCATGTATGAATGGTTGTTTAAAGTTCATAACTAACTTCCTTCTTTTATAACATAAAGATGATTTCTATATAAATCTTTGTCCATATACTACTGCATTCTTTGGATTTGTTTGTTTTGCAGGACAAGGGAGCGAAAGGGACTTGAAGAAGGGTTTGGACCCTTGAGGAAATACTCAAACGTAGGACCTGAGGTACGTCCTTCTTACTTTATAATTTGCTTTTGATAGCATAATGGCTGTGTGTATGTGTGTTTCTTTGTTTAGACAACTTTCAGTCTGCTAGGGTTTCCACCCAAAAACCCTAAGGGATCAAATCCCTCAACAATAACTAACCCCAAGAATGATATCATATCAAAGAGATGACTAGATGATAAAGGATTTGAGTCTAGATAGGTAAGCTCAGGTAGGTTTTGAAAGATTTATGGTTTTGTTGCTGGGTAAGGGAGAAAATCCAGGTAGCTAGTTTAGAGGGAGCTAGGTCTAGGCTTTGAGAATAAGATCTGCAAAGATGTAATGGGGCAAGGTAGGCACACACTTTAGCACTTTAGGGTTGTCATTGTGTATATGAGAGATAGGTAGGGTTTCTAAATGAGCATGAATATCATGAATTCATTTATATTAGAAGAAAAATGAACAATAATGTGAAAGATTCTCCAAAATAAAGCATTACATGAATGAATTCTGTTTATTATCTTAGGAAAAAAGCACATGTAACATGGAAATGGAAATGAAAGATACAATAAATTTAAACTTATGATCATAGAAGAAAAAACACTGCTAAAATGCATACCACAGGAATCCCACTACAATAGTTGCAAACTCTGTTTTTGATTTCCAAAAATGTCAAATACAGGTTACAATGGCTCTCTCCTCAAATGTCGAACCCCTGGAAAATGATTCCCTTCCATATTAGATAAGAAAATACAACATATGACATCTCATGAGGTTGAAAATTCTATTCAAGGCTCATCATAACTGGCTTTGATGAGTGATCACCTAAAACTAAGATAGTTGAGACAGTTTCTACAATTTAGGCTAAAGTTTAGGAGAGGATATCTCCTCATTAAATACAATTTTCCTCATAAAGTGAGGCAAAAACCAACTAAGAAACCGAAATTAACATTATTGGCTTAGTGGGTCCTGACCCAGGTTCAAATTTAATTTCGCCAAATAAATCCCTACACTACTGGCCCTTTTGGCATCAATCCGTGGAGTGCGGACTAAAGTCTCAACCAAAGCAGTATGGGGGGATGCTGGAACCAAGTTCCCACAAATAGAGATGAGCATGATGTCGTTTTATGCCCTAACTCTACCTTTGTGCAGATCGATAAGCCTTTAGGGCTTATCAATATAACTACCCTTAATCAGCTTTATACCTCCGCGAACATTCACGATTGTCTTTCATGGACCCTGAATATGTGAATCAGCTACTTGCATGCATCAAAGATTACTCTTAACCCAGTAGTTACTTAGATCAGCTGAAGTGTTAATAACTTCCGCATACAATAAGATAATCTTCATGTAAACAATTAATAGTAATTGCATTCTTGGAACAATATCAATCACGTAAAGTTTTGCATTAATACACCATTATTGCATAAAACAATTATAAATAAGGCACATTCATATAAACAGAAGTAAATAGACAAAACACAGGAATTGCTAGAATAATCTCTTTATTAATGCTTCAGTTCTACTTACAGACTCAAGACTATCTTGCGCATTCAGCGGCAGGGGTCTACGCACTCAACTACTGACTCTTCTCTAGGCCTCTGCGCACACAGCTACAGAGCCTCTCTTCTACTGTAAGACTTCTTCGCTCTTACCCTTACTGACCCATTACATTCGTCTTCATCATCCATACCTCTCTTAGAAATCCTAATACACACCTATTTATACAATCCTGTGGTCTGCAGAGCATGGGTAAATCTTTAAAACTTGAATCAAATTACATAAACAAAGGGAAAAGCCATTTATGAAACTTTTACTATCTACGTGCTCCATGACCACAACTTGTGGAGACTTTTCATTTTATACAACAAAACTTGGGCTTTTGCCCTAAAATGGATCCTAGGGGACCCCATCCCAACAGGCCCCCAACACAAATATTGTGACTCACCCTCGAGTCACTTTGCTAGCACGGAGATATTACTATGGAGACATCCCAACTCTACTTTTGCCATTGCTACTTAAGCCATGCTCTGCGTGGCTTCCTGTTTGATCTGCTCAACCAGCTGCTTTGTTGCTGGTCCTGTACTATCTTCCTTGAGTTTTTTCTACGTGCTATGCATCCTCGAAAAATTCTCCTGAATTTTGGAAAAAATAATGTAGGCCTCATCTAGCAAAGGCCCCAATCTAGCCTTGAGCACTGCCTCTTTCCTCTACACTTCTTCCACCTGTTCAAGTAACTGTTTTGCCTCCAGTGGTTTGGCCAATTATTGTGCTATAGCGATGGTGTGTGCCATCATTATCGCTTCATCATATTGTTGCTACAATTGATGGGCTTCTATGTTTAACGTCTATAGGTTACGATCTTCTTGCAGAGCCATGACTGCCTCTATGGATTTCTCAAAGAGCGCAGTGCAATCCACCACTGTGGCATCCACTACTGCGATTCCATCCTTCACAGCAGCTTTGCATTGTTCTTTGACCTCTTGCAGAGTTGAAGGCTATGAATTCAACTCTAACTCTGTGATTTTGAGGTTCAATTCAAACTGAACCTTGGCCATTTCTATTTCGGCATCACACACACATGCAGCCAACTTCCTAATCTTTGATTCCAACAACGCTTCCTCTGGGATATGCAGTTCAGGTATTGTTCTGCATGCCTTGGCCACCACGATTACAAGCTGGTCATTTTGCACCTGAACATTCTTCTGTGCCTCTAGCACTACTGATTTCTCGACGAACATCTATTTCTTGTTGACTTTGTACTCGCTTATCAGGCTCAGGGTGCATTGCTCTAGGGCCTTAACCTCTGCTATCACACCTGCTTGTAGTGTGTGAAGAAACTCACTAGGGAGTGCGGCCAGGTTGAAGCCAATATTATTCAAAGAGATGACGATAACCTTGTCAGTGGGTGCCTCCACACTGAAAGCTCATCAGGCAGCATGACTTCACGGAGATCCACTGATCGAACTATCTTTGTTGCTTGAGTGGTCCCCAGTGCCAAACTAGTTGATGTAGTGTTGCTCTGTCCTGTACCTGCCTAGATTCTAGTCATTTGGATCTGTAGCTTGCATAGATCCAACTGGATGGTTCTCAGTGCCTGTTTTTTCTACCACTCAAAATAATACAATAGTTTTGTTGTAGTATCCTACACCTTGTGTCTAGTTTCATCCAGGTCGCCATCTATCAAAGTAATTAGATCCAGCGACAGCTTGGTTGCTTTTGTTTTCTTCCATGACCCTACCATTTCCTATTCCCTGTACTACTTCACTCAGAAGGTAGTGTTGTCCTACTAATCACCACATCCTTGTTCTGGCTGCTCTTCCTCCCCCATTTTGGGCAAAGGGGACTTATCCCTTCACTCGGAGCTGCACTCATCTTGCTCTACCTATTTCTTCATGGTATGCTCCACTTCTACCTAGGCCTTCTCCTCAGCCTCTTTGCTTCTTTTCTCATCCAAATCCTGAACCTTGTGTTTGGCCGCCTCCTTCTTCATCTTCTCCATGGACTTGCTAGTCCCTACGGCTAGACCGGAGGGAGAATTCCAATCTGTTGGCCAACACTTGATGACCTCTTCAATAGCATCATCGGTAGCAAGGTAGGGTAGGTTGAACCACTTCTGCTCTGGATCCTTCCACTCCTGAATGTATATGTGGTGGAAGTCTGCTTTGAACTCTGCTTACCGTGAAATTTGTTCAAACATGGTTGGTGACAGCAACAACACCTAGTTGATGGCCATGTGAATGCTCACCTCCATTAGTACCTAAAAGACTTTTCTCCCTGTCACTCGCGCAACCTCTTTCATGGCCTAGAGAGATGCAAATTTTGCAGCTTATGGAAAATCCTTCTCTACTGGAGAGAATGGGCTATCCTTTGGCAAATCCCAGGTGACTAGCATAATCGAGAGCAACAACCATGAATAGTGGAAGGTTTTATTCTCGTCCTGCACTTCTCTTCAATTGGCGAGGAACTCACTACACAAGTAGCATGCTCAGTTGAACTGTACATCGTTCATGCACTGTGCTGCCAATGAAATCATTGGTGCCTACACCTTGTTCGCGCAACACTTTCTCATAGTCTTGCCTACCAAAATCTCCATGGCTCACTCTACTGTAGGGTCAGTAATTGAAGTAATTGAGTACCCGCGCAACTTCTTCACATGTTTAAACTTGTCCTTCATCTTCTCAGTGAGGCTTCACTCGCTTGTCTTTCGGCCAAATGCCTTGGATAGATTTAACCCTAAGTGTGGCAATAGCGTGATCCGATGGATCAACATATCAATGATGGGGATCGACACGTTCAACCAAAATCACCTGTCATTTACCAGGCACATCAACTGCTTAATGACGATCAGTTTTATATTTGAGCGATGGTAGTGGGGCACCCATAACAGGTTCAGAAACCTTGACTTGTTTACTCCGTGAATCCATTCCACAAGCTCTAGTGCAGTGACACCAGTCTCTTTGTAGAAGACCCTCTTCATGTAGGTGTTTGTATCCAGGTGGGGGAATCTCTAGTAGTCCATCAAATCCCAATATTCTAGCTTCAAGTGTGGGATCCATACCAAGTGTGGACCTTCAAAGGTTATGTTCTTTGGTAACAGGGGCGTCTTGATGAGGAATTGACCTACATCTGGGTACTTAGGGACTTTCACTTTTCCCTGGTGCAGAGGAATATACTTCAACAACTTATATATGGGATCTGCCCCCTCAATGTCTATATCTTCTGTGCCCTCCTCAACCTCTAGATCCACCACTTTTCCCTTCTCTTTCACTCTTGGCTTTTCTTTCCTCTGAGCCTATGTAGTGGCATGCTTCCTTGGTGACTCATGCACTAACACTGACTTCTTTTGTTTATCTTTCTTTGGCTTGGGGACCTCTCTCATCGGCGTAGGATTTGTCCTAGACGACCTCGACGCCATAGGCACTGCTGCTGGAACCTCTACACTCACAACTTCTGAAACTACTCCCTTAGAAGCAACATCTCCATCAGTACTCATGGTTTTCGCGGGGCTTGGTCCTAGCATATTTTTCAAGATGAATCTCTGATTTACCTATGATAACTTGGTAAATTCAGAGCTCGTGACTAAATCCTCCCAATACGAGCGATTCATAGGCAATTGATAACACAATGCAAAAATTCTAAAAATGCGAAGTGCTTTTTTCTGGAAGGCCACACATAATTTATAGGTGAATTCGAATTTAATTTCAATCGTTCCCCCCAAAACCCGTCCATAAATGCTATATTGGCAATATATTTCCAAATATTTCACTCTTAAATTCAGCCTTAAATTCCTTAAGTTCCGCCCCCCGCTCCTTTTAACTGTCTCCTAGTGGTCAAATCATGAATATTGACTATAACAGTTACTTTCTGGCTACGCTATGTGGTCGCTCCCCTTATAGTGCATCTTCCTTTGCGCTTCTTTTGGTACTGTGACACCATCATGTTTCGCGTAGACCCCTTGTTGCGCAGTTCTACAAACCAAGCAGTGTATTTTACAGTCCTACGCGTCCTTGCAACTGCTTGGAGTGCTAAAACTTTTCTACTATCATGTAGTCATTGGGTTAGATCCCCAATGTATGGCTTCAATCAGCCTCCATTTACCTTTCCCAAAAATGGATCTCCATTCAACTTCACATGCTAAACTGCTCCACCATATGTAATCTCTTTGACAACATATGATCCTAGCTAGTGCATCTGGAATTTTCCTGGAAACTTATCAAACTTACTGTCATATAATAAAACTAAATCGTTTACCTTGAAGGTGTGCAGTTTGATGTACCGATCATGCCAAGATTTTTCGCAATCCTTCTAAACCCGCTGATGGAATCCAGCCAAAAATTTATCTTCCTCGAGCTCTATTAGCTGTGTGAGCCTCTCTTCTAAGGCTTTGTGGTTTTCCATTCTTGTAAAACATGCTATGCGTAGACTAGACACAATGTACTCCATAGGCATTACAACCTCTATGCCATAGACCAACCTAAATAGTGTTTGACCAGTAAGAGTGTTGCAAGTAGTTTTCTAAGCCCATAACACTTCTAGTATGGGCACATCCCAATCATTCCTCTATGCATTGCAAACCTTTGTCAGCTTGTTCTCCAATATATTATTAAATGCCTCAATTGTCCCATTGGCTTGAGGATGATATGGCGTACCCTTTTGGTGATAAACCTGGAACTCCTCTATTAATGAGCTGATTGTTTCATTGAGGAAGTGCATTCCCTGATCACTCATTAAAATCTTCAGGAAACCAAACCTGGTCAACACATATTCAAACATAATTTTTTTTGTTGTTTTCCCTGTACAGTCCTTCATAGGCTGTGCCTCTACCCATTTGGTCAAATATTCGGTTGTGGTGATGATATACCACGCACCTGTCTTCTTGTTTGGAGGCTAAATTGGCCCTACAAATTCAATTTCCCACTTCTCAAATGGCTGCAATGATACTTGCAGATTCAGAGGTAGCTCATCCCTCCACGATGGTCTGCCCATTCTCTAACATGCATCACATGCCCTACAATATGCTTTGGAATCCTTATGCAGCTGATGAGCCCCAGAAATGGGTAATTATATGGGCTCATTCAGCCTCCTAATTCGACTTAATCCACCATTCTCATTAGTTTATTGCATGTTTTTTATTATATTTATGCTAATAGAGTGAATTGGGTTAGTCATTATGCAAAAAAGTCTCATGTGTGCTTTATGCATATTTTTGGTCAATTTTGAGACAAAATCAAAGGTTTAATGAGCACTTGGCAGCCAAATTCATGGAAGAACAAGGGAGAGGATTTGTAGGAATCTTTCCCCTTCATTTATGAGCCCTTACCTCGAATTCTCCATCAAAAATCGAAGCACAAAACCAAGGGGCAGCCAAGCAAGTCAAGTAGGACTACTGTTATCTTCAGTTCCAAGAAGCCAAGTTGCTTGATTTTAGAAGGACTGTTGGAGGTCCCCATTTATGTAAATAAGAAGGCTTAGGGCCTTAGCTCAGTTGTTCAGATTGTAGTTAGATTTTATTTAGTAGGTTAGTCATTTCGTTAGTCTATTTTCGCACTTTAGTGCAACTCTGTATCAACACATTTTCGAGCTTTTTCTTGTACACAGTGTTTGGGATGTAACTATTATTTTTTGATCAATAAAGATGAATCCAACTTTGTACCATCTCTAATCTTTCTTAGGAGGCTGTAGCTCTTGGGGTTGGGCCCAACCCAAGTGCCAGTACCTCCTTTATGTACTTTTATGTGTTTTTTCTGCATTCATAAAATAATTTCTACTATTTAGGTTAAAATCTTATTTTGTTACTTAGGTTGTTTTTGATGATTAAAATATATTTTTCATACTTCAAGTTGATTTGACAGTTTGGTAAAGGAAGAGATCTACAAAAAAGGCCGTCAAGCAATTCTTGATCCCATCTCTCCCTCCTTGGGACCATGAGTTGAGACCAAGGCATATTTGCTGCCACAAAAACATTGTTTTTTCCTTTCCATGCAATTGCTAGTGTTATATTTTTAGTTGGAAAAGTTGATACCAGTTGTACTTGCATGTTTAGATCTATTATTTCTTAGTTTCCATAGTTATCTTTCATGATTCCTTGTCTATAAACTTCTGTTCATCATGTTTCTGGTTTTTAGGTCAAATTAGGTCAAAATAGCAAGATCTCTGGTTTTCCTAGTCTTTGTTCAATCAGTTTTGGAAAATAGTGTGCAGAACACCTAAATACCTCCCTGCCTAGCCTTCCTCCATCATACAACCTGCTCCAACCCCTAATCCAAGATTCCTTCCCTTCATTTTCCACACTTTTTCAATTTGCCCTAAATTCCTACATCCTTGTGCAGCATCGCTCCTTCCATCCTTGAACGAATCCAACTACCTTAATCACTACTTAGCCTCATTTACTAGGTCCTAGACCCCTTATAATCCTCATCCATCCTCCATTTCCACTTTCTCACCATTTTTCCACCATCAACCCTCCAAAATCCTCTTTCAGATCTTCCTGTAGAACATCTTGTAGAACCCCTGCAGACTTCCTGTAGAAGTTCACGTGAGCGGCTTTTTGAGATATGATCACTGTGAAACTCTTTGGAAGGGTGCTAGGGACCCCTTAGGCCCTTTTCTCACCTTCCAAACCTCCTGCAAGTGCCTACCCCATTTCCTTTCGCTAATCAACCTCTGCACAGTAAAAAACAGTTAAAGCACATGCATAATAATTCTGCAAAATTACTCAAAAATGCAAAAATATGTTTTCTTCAGATTTTACTACAGAAGTAGCTTAGTCACATGCATTTTACCTTTCTAAAAGTCAATGGCATCCATTTCCACCGCTTTCATCTCTTTTCTTGCACCAGTAGGGCTAGTCGGCAAAAACTAGGGTTTGTTAGGGTTTGCATTTCTTTTTAGTTTTTAGCTTCTTTCTGCAAGTAGACTAGCCTCCTTTGAGTTAACTTTCATCCATCATAGTTAAAAGCTTCTTCTAAGAGCTCATAGAAGTTGGCTTAAGCTCCTAGTGGACTTGTGTGAGCTGATCAAGTGACAGCCTGCGGCAAGAGCTAGTACTTGTGCATATATCACTGTCGCTTCCAAGTTTGTTACGAACAAACTGGTTGATAAAAATAAAGAAGGGGGTCCCAGGAGTTGCAGAATCATTGCTGCAATACTAGGGCCCACCAGCAGCATTGGCCACCACAACCTAGTGCATAAAATCTTCTGCTCTGTCGCTTTCCCTACATTGTGGCCTCTCGCAGATCCTCCATGAGCTTCAGCAAGGATACTATTACATTCAAAATCAGGCACATAATGTCGTAATATTTCATCCAAACCCATCTTGTACAAATGCCCTGCAATAACTAAAAAGTCAGCTGCGTGCACTACCAATTCTTTCTTCTGTTGACTCGTGTATCCCTCTGGAGTTGTCCCCGTGGTTAGAAAGTGGATAATGTTTGCAAAATGATTATCCACTACACGGGAATAATTTCACGTCAGGAAGCCCCTTTTTCAAATTGGTGGGCTACTCACCTATTTTAATGCACAATAGATGATCTGACCTTGCATTTAACCTTCCATGTTTCACAATTACTTTGAAATCATAATCCAAAAACAACAAAACCATCTGCATATCTTCCCCCCCGCCCCCCCAACACAAGCTTGTTGACTAGGTACTGTAATGCAGAGTGGTCTGTATACATCTTAAAATGTCCACCTTGTAGGTAATGTCTAAACTTCTAGAGTGCGTACACCATAGCTAACCCTTCGCGCTTTATCGTCGAGTAATTATTTTCAACCTTAGACAACTTCCTGCATGCAAATGTTATTTGGTGATCTAGTTCTCCTTCATCGGCCAGTGTCAGTACTACTCCTAGCACAATACATGATGCATCCACATGTACATGAAATTCCTTCTTCCAATCTGGGAAGAATAGGATTGGCATGATGACCATCTTCTCCTTCCATACATCTAGACTCTGCTGACATTCTTCATCCCAACAGAATGTAGCATCCTTCTTTAGTAGCTTTTCCATAGGTGTGGTAATCTGAGAATAAATTTTAATGAACTTCCAATACTATCCTGTATGGCCCATTGTTGCACACAACTGTTTAACACTCCTTGGCGCCTCCAAATTAATTATAACCGCAATCTTAGTAGGGTCCACCATTAATCCCTATCTGCATGCTAGATGACCCAACAAGATTCTGAAAGGGACACAAAATAAGAATTTCTTCAAATTTAATAAGATCTGATATCTCTGGCAGGTATCCAACATTAAGCAAAAACTAGCTACATGGCGCTTTACTAGTCCAAACATTGTCCAATCATCAAAATATACCTCAAAAATTTGTGAATGAACTCTTTGAACACCATGATGAATACGTGCAAGAAGATTGCCAACACATTCTTAAGTCCAAAAGATATTACTGTATACTGAAAGCATCCCCACTCAGTCATGAAGGTAGCCTTACTCCTGTATTCTGGTGCGATCTTTATCTGATGCTATCCAAAGAACCCATTAGTGAAAGAATAGGCTTCTTGCCTGCCAACATTATCCAATACTTTGTCTGTGAACAGATTTGGAAAAGGATCATAGACACAAGCATCATTGAGCTTCCTAAGATCTATGCAAATCCTTATTTCATCCTTTTGATTCTTTTCCTGAACTACCATTTTACTCACCCAATCAGATTCCTCCACTAGTTCAATAATACCTGCTGCAAGCATCTTATCCAACTCTGGGCGGACCTTTTCCTTGTATTTAGGATTAAGGCGATAGGGCCTCTACTTAATAGGATTCACGTCAAGTTTCAAAGTTATTTTCATCACTCCCAAATAGCCTATTATGCCCTTTAAGTCTGAAAACTTTGTGGGAAACAAATCTTGATATTCATGGAGCAGCTCAGCAACCTTATCTACTGTGTCATCATGCCAGTAGTCTCCAATCTTCGTAAACTTTGGCTCTACTTCTGTGCCAATGTTTACTTGTCTAGTTTTTAGTGGCACGGCGATATCTAGATTCTCTATCTATGATTCCCCCACCTCGCAGTGGCCTTCTGCCTCTGGGATGTTAATGTTCCTCAGATCCTCATCTTCTTCTTCAATAGTCACATTATAGCATTCCAATGCATGGCACAGCTGGGTGCTCCAATCTAGTTGAACCAAATCTAAAGGATCCTATGTATTCTAAAGATCGATGCCTTGACCTCCTGTAGTGCTTCGTCAATACATTTGAACCCATATTCAAAGCTTAATGTCATCAAGAATCCTTGTCTCAAAATGTCCCACTCTTCAGTGCCCTGGTGGAGCTCTATTTCCAGGTACTAATTCATGGGTATTACATCCAAATTGTGACAGAATAAATGTACCCATTCACGTTGCGGTTTCGTACCATAAACGTTAGTCCATTTTTCTAAGTGATCGCGTGGATCATTCCTTCCATCATATTTCTCTGTTAACTAGACTTTTGGTCAACCAAACCGCAATCACATTATTTTTTTTTTACTCGCGCCACCCATCAAAACTGTCTTTATGCATACCCCACCATCTTACGGGCATAGTGCGCAATGCCAATTCCATTGCTTGGAAGCGATGCTTCTCTGGAAATTCCCTTTAAAATGCATCCAAAATTTATTAACATCAGTTAGGCCTTCATAATGAGGAAACATTCTTACCTCAGATGATACACAATGCACTGATTTAGTCATCATATTACAATGCAACATAGATACTTCATGTAACCTATTCTACCAGTGTTCTATTTCCTCATCTAAATCTGATGTACAGGAACTTTTGCTATCCCATGCAATGTGTCCATCAAATATCAGATTAACCCAATCTTGATCTCACACTGTTATCTTATAGATTTGGTCCAAATCATCGTCGCTTTCCTCATAATCGCCGACTAGTTTAGTGTAACATGGTCCTTCTGCAAGGTCCAAAGGTACTACTACGGGGAGCGATTTCCTCTCAAATGACATCGTATGCTTCTTCAGATTGATTACTGCATTCCTGTCAATAGCCCAATCAATTCCCTGGAGCATGGGGTAGGGATTGCTATCATCAACAATCTCTATCACTTCAAAATCAGCCAGCATGCTCACATCTTTTATATCGACTGTTACTCCTTGCAATCTTCCCATGGGGATAATGTTCTGTTGATTTTCCATCCTCAATTTAATCAAAGACAACTACAATAAAAGTCTCCCCATTCTTTCCCATGTCTGTTTAGGCAATACGTTCGTGTCTGACCCAAGATCCAAAATAACTTGATCCATTTCATACTTTCCTATTTGTGCAGTAAGCCTCATCTCACACCCTGCTCTTGCCTTATGCTTACCATTTTTTTTTATTACGCGAAGCCCTTCAAGAGATTTTTCTTTACAAGCACACTTATTTATCATCTCCTATAATCCTTTCATGACCTTTCTACATGTAGAACTTCATACAGGTCTCCAAAAAGGTAGTAAGCATGGAGGGGTCAACTTATTCAGACAGTGTGTCCTGACTTCCTTTGGTAGAAGCCTCAACAAAGCTTTTCTTCACTTCCATGAATGTCTCTTTCGCACACTCCAAGTCAAACCCAACCTCTTTTTTCTAGAGCCTTGCAGATCCACTCACTTTCTTCAGGTTGATTTCCTTTATCTTCGCCAGTCTTCATTCCGCTTCATAGTAAAATATTTACATTGGGATCCTCTTTTTGGGGTTCAACCCTCATCATTTGTAGGTTCTGGGTCGGCTGCTAAGGTTGCGGGCTCTTCTCCTACATCTTAGTTATCAATACAGGGTAGTCTTCTATCGCATGGTCAAATTGAGTACCATATCGACACGACGGGTGGGTTTGGCTCGTACACTCCCATGAATAGTGTCCTGGCACTCCGTATTGTAGAAAATAACTTGTCCTCAACCTCTACCAAGTCCTCCTCCTCCTCCTCAACCTCATTCACACCCTTGATATCCTCCGGACGGTCCCCCAAAACCTTGATTTGGAGGCCAATTTTATGTTTGCATTTGATACGAAGGTGTTCTTTCCATCATCAATTCATAGCTACGGTGGTTATGCTCATCGTGACCCACTAATTTATAGAAGTTGCAGTCTGCACAAATTTCTGCAACAAGTGGCAATTGTCTCTTACATGTTTTCTAGCTACCTGATAGATAGCACACCACAGTGCGGGCCCTGTACTTGGCCCTACTTGAGATTTTGACCTTAGAGGAACTGGCCCTCCTCCTACAACATAATTCGCAAAGACAGGGTAGTGATCTTTATCATGCCCCCAACATTTACACTTCAGGAACCAAACATCTTCGCACACCTCTGGCTAAGCTGCTCTATATTTCTTCAAGCTCTAGAACTCTAGGCAAAGATTCTACAACTCTACATGAATTTGCTAAACTCCCAAAGCAGCATCTTGAATCAGTGTCTCATGCAATTGCATCGCAATTTCTAGGGCTTCTGCCTAGGTCCCTATCTTCTGCTGTGATAAAGAAACCCTAGGTGAGGCAAGAGCGAGGCTACAAACCATTTGTAGTGCTGCCCATCAGTGAGATTCATGTTAGCTTTGTAGATTTGTCACTTCAGTCTCTGATCTAGCTCCTAGGGTGTTTCTCCCAGCCTCATCATGATTTCCTTGAATCCAACGAACGATTGTGATTCAGACTTGGGCCTACTAAATTCCTTATTTAGTGCAGTTTGAGTGTCCGCCAATGATGCCATCAGGTTATTAGTGCAACATTTAATGTACCATGTTAGTGCGTGATCCTGTAGAGCAGTAACCAACTCTACTTTATTCATATGATCATCTGTAATATTCTATGTTGTCCACACAGCCTTCGCAATGAACCAAAACTGGTCTGGGTCCTCATTTCCCAAGCCCTTGAAAAAGAGAAACTTCTTTGTGTTCGACATATTGAATGGTGGCAAAGGTGGCGGTGGTGTGAGCAAAGGTGTATTTTATGGAGGTGAAGGTGGAGGTGGTGTGGGTGGATGAGGTATTCATGAAAACCCTTGTCTTATTAACTGGACAACACTCTATGGTGAAGCTTATGCTGCTCCCTCATCATCACTCAGAGGAGGTTCAATTAGCAAGCTATATTCAGGACTTGTTCTGCCTCTATCCTTGAAGAAATTTTGACTTTGTGTAGCTCCAAACATCAAGGTAATGACATAACCCACTATTCATGCAAGATCATCTTAATCCAAGTATTCAAAGATCTTAAATACTTACCTCGTGTCCCCTTAAAGAAGCACCTTTCCGCTTCGTTATAACTGACAGAGGTATTGATTGTGAATTCTATCACAAATTCTCCTATGACATGATCAAGCTAGTGATCAAAAGCGTGCAGGATCTTATCTTCAGAGGCTTCCAATCTCCGCACTAGCTCCGGGGTCCACACTATTGGACTTTCAAGCCTCCACCTTCCCTAGCCATCTACCAATTTAGCGATCCACTCGTATAACTCGACTGGGAAGGAACGTAAGAAAATTTCATGTATCTCTATGTAGAGATACCTGTCCAACCACTATTCTTTTTTCAGGCGTGGATTCCTGTTTTCTTGCACCTCAAATTCCTGGATCTTTCTATACAACCACTCCTCAATTTCTTTCTTTGTTGGTTTCCAGTGATGCAACATCGCACATCTCTTTTATGCAGATCCCAATCCCAACAACGGAACCATTTGTTTGCTTAGTGGGTCCTGACCTAGGTTTAGAGTTAATTTTGCCAAACAAATCCCTACACTACCGGCCCTTTAGGCATCAATCCATGGAGCATGGACTCAAGTCTCACTAGAAGCAGTATGGGGGGATGTTGGAACCAAGTTTCCGCACCCATAGATGAGTGTGATGTCTTTTGAAGCCCTAACTATGCCTTCCCGAAAATTGATAAGCCTTTAGGGCTTATCGATATAACTATCCTTAATAAGCTTCTATACCTCTGTGAACATTCAAGATTGTCATTTGCGGACCCTGAATATGTGAATTAGCTACTTACGTGCAACAAAGATTACTCTTAACCCAGTAATTACTCAGATCAACTTAAGTGTTAATAACTTCCGCATACAATAAGATAATCTTTGCCTAAACAATTAACAATAATTTCATTCATGTAACAATATCAATCATGTAAAGTCACGCATTAATACACCATTATTTCATAAACCCATTATAACATAAGGCACATTCATATAAACATAAGTAAACAGACAAAACAGAGGAATTGTTGGAATAATCTCTTTATTAATGCTTCATTTCTGCTTATAGACTCAAGACTACCGTGTGCACTCAGCTGCAGGGGTCTGTGCACTCAGCTGCAGACTCTTCTCTAGGCCTCTACACATAGAGCTACAAAGCCTCTCTTCTACTCTAATACTTCTTCACTCTTACCCTTACTGACCCGTTACATTCATCTTCATCATCTGTACCTCTCTTAGACATTCTAAAACACACCTATTTATACAATCCCATGGTCCACAGACCATGGGTAGATCCTCAAAAGCCAAATCAACTTATATAAAATAAAGGAAAAACCATTTATGACACTTTAGCTATCTACATACTCCACGACCACAACTTGCAGAGACTTTTCATTTTATACAACAGAACTTGGGCGTTTTCCTCAAAATTGACCCTAGGGGACCCCGTCCCAACAAACATGAATAGATCATAAAATTTCTAATTTTCCATAATTTAGTACTGAAGAGGTTACCAGACTAGATGGGCTGCACCAAAACTAGAAGGGTGATTCTAGTCAGCAAAATGGTCGCACCAGCATGCACCAAAATAGGAAATTTGGTAGAAGGGTCGCACCCGTTTGAAGCCATTTTTAGGTATCTTCCCAAAGTAAAAATGGAAATCCTTCATGCAAAAATAGGATTATATTTGGCATGTACTCATCATAATGCATCCATCCATGTAGAAAAAATATCATTTGGATGTCTAGGGAAAAAGGGTTGCGCATCATTGCGACACTTCTATGTGCCTTTTCCTGCAAAATTTCAAAAAATTCCAAATTTCTCCAAAACTTTCAAAATTTGTTCCTTCACTATTATAGAAGATAGTCTAAACACTTTTGGATGTTTTATTCACAAATTTCGCTCATTTACCCCTATTTCTTGATTCCATTGCTTGTCCTGGACCTCTTTCAGTTTTGCTTTCAGTTTCTTGATTTATATTTGTGCAATCTAATTCATTGTTTGATAGTGATGGGCCATGTGCCTCAACATATGATTGTCCCTGTTAGCTTTATCAAGAAGCTTCTCTAAATGGTCATTTACTTTGTTGATCCAATATTCCCTGTCTTCATTGATCTCCATAGTTATTCTATCTTCAAGTCTCAAATCCTCATTCAGTTGGCTTTTGTCTTTTTTGTTCTACAATTTTACTTTGAGACCCTTTGTCCTTGTGATGTAGGAAAGTTCCCTCTGCGGACAGAGGCAACCCACATAGCCCTAGAGTGGGTCTAGTCACAAAAATAAAAATATCAAAGCAAATTCCCTTAGATAGTTAATGTCATGAAGGCCTACCTTCAAATCCTCATTTGATGAAGTTCCCATTGTGTTGCTCCAGCTCTCATTATAATCACTTTTGTACTGAAACAACATACAGAGAGCAAAAATGAACATAATAGAATATGACAAAAATTATCTTCTTAAAGGGTCAAGGAACTTCAAGCTATCAATATACAATTTGACATAAGATATAGGAAATAAACCATTGATTTGTATTAATATGAACTGAAGTAAGACTTACAACCATGCCTTGACGTTGTAGGTCTCCTTGAAGGGTCCTGTTAGCATGTCTCCACAAGCATTCACTCATGAATTGTCTCCCAAGAGGATGAATAACTCTCTCTCCTACCCAAAAGGAAAAATTATGATGCTAGAACACTCATACAATCAATCCAAATCCACACAAAACTATCCCAGGATAAGTTATTTTAGAAGCTACGTCCAAACTCCACTCAAACTCTCTCCAAACCAAATGAACTAGCTGATCTCAACCATGAAGGAGATATTTATAGGAGGAGGATCCTCCATAGAAAGAGCTTATCCCTTTGGGAGGTTGCACAAAAAGTGGAACAACCATCTCAAAGGAGAGAGCCGACCTCATTTTATCCAACAACCAACCTTAGGATTTCCCACTGAAAATTTCTTAAAACAAACTCGCCAAAAGTATCTCGTCACGAGTGAAACACACGGACAAAGCAACAACGTCGCTAGGCTTAGTTCAATATTGGCCATCTTCGCAAGTGGAATAACTGGTGACCCATGACGACCCAAAAAAAAATGTTAAAAAGGGTCTTTTCCAGGAGTAATGAACTGAGGTATTCTTCTTGAGATGACAAGGAAGACACTGACACAAATTTTGCAACATGACATAAAGAAAATTTCAATAACACAGATCAACAGTATCTGGGATCAGGGAATGCAGGGTCGGTGACAAAATAATGTGTAACAGATGCCCCCTAAAGCATGAAGGCTGGGAGAGTGGGAGGGGTGAAATGCTTTATGAATCCATAACTGAAACAGAACACCATCGCAGAGAACCTACAAACGCAAGTACAACTGATATTTCTAATACATAAGTACATAGTGAAAGGAAATACATGTGCATAAGGAATGGGTGCAACCATCTGGAAGATAAACATAAATGATCTGTGGTATGGATGCAGCCATCCAATCAAAAGGACCATATAAAAGACTCAGGTATGGTCGCAGCCATTCAATCAGAAGAGTCATGTATACAATCATGAAAAATTCTGCGCAACCTAGACTTGTGTAATCTGAGCCCAAGGTCTTGAATCCTAACCTGATCAAGGTCCAAATTCTATTATGCAAATACATGTGCTGAAGTCGAGCATACTAGAAAATCGCTTGATTACTAATCAATGATGTAAACCATTAACAAGTGCGAGATAGACCACCAGTAATGTCAATGGTTCTCAAGGTACTTCTAGTAAAAATCCACGAAGTATGAAGAATGATATGAAGTCAAACATCTGTGAAATCACCTGATTGAAGGCCAATAATGAAAGCCTGTCATCGAATGCGAACAACTTGCCATTAAGGCATGCAAGCTCCAAGGTACTAGAAAGGAGTCTCTAGATCAACTTCCTGATTAATGAGTTGAAGTCGACAGGAAGCGATCAATCGAAGGAGGGCCATAATGTTTCCCACATCATTGATTCAAGACAAAGGAACAAGATGAATGTGGATGAGACAAAGAATCTGAGGAAGGTGTGTAAGGATACAAACTGCGGAAGGATTAAGCTCTTGAACATATCGATGACACGATTCCGGAGTTTGGCAACATTTTTGTACCAAGGGATCAAAGGTCATGATGATGCAGCAAGGATCAGATGGAATGAGGCAAAATGGATAACCCAAAACCTGGAAGGCCAATGATTAAATGAGGATATCCCAACCCGTCACGACGCAGAAAGAGTGTCGATGTTCAAGAGTGACAAGCTGCTGTAATAATTAATACAACCAATAGAATACTTCCAAATTTTCCCCCTCCATTTCTGGCGAGTACCCCAATTATTTTTGAAACACAAGCTTAAAGGGGATATCATAGGCTTGTAATATAAGTTTGTCATTCGGAAAAATCCAACCTAGTAAATTTTAACGAGCCCTAGGAAGGAGAAGCTCGATCTCGTCATGATGACAAGTCTAATGTCATCAGGGTTTAACGAGTTCGATATAGGTTAAACTCAGAGTCTTTTTCATATTTAGAGAGTTTGAAAAAGACACGGAAAAGAAAACTCCAAAGGTCCCTTTTCATAAATTTGTCCCTCTAATCCGAAAATGTAGAAAACAATACCCAAGGGAAATTATTGACCATGATAAATCAACGTATACCTTTTTTGTAAATAATCTATCCCAGTCTGTAAAAGGGGTAAACTTATACTAGGTAGATGACACTTCGCAGCCTTTAACGAGTTCAAAGCGACAAACGATCGACAATATTTTCATGTTTTGAGAGTCATAAAAGAGCTTAAAGATGACTCCAATAGTGACTTTTTCATGTTTTTACCGAGTCTGAAAAATTATAAAATGCAACTCATAAATCATCATCAACAGAGTATTTGGAACCTAACGCTGCATAAAAAACAAGCGTAAGATCTATTTTTGACATAAATATGCATAAAATATTCAACAATAGACATAAAACCCTAATTTTCGCAAAAACCTAAAACCCTAATTTTCCAAAAAGAGTTTATAAAAGGGCTAATTGGTAAAAACAATTTACTTTTCACTTTTACCTTGGAGTGAAGAAATTTTACCCTTGTACACTTGCGATTTTTGGAGCTTGATTGGAGGAGATTCAAGAGCTCATTTGTAAATCCGTCTATTCCAGGTAGGTACCACATCTTTGTCCTGCATTTTTAGATAAAATGTATCTTGTTTTTAATGATTTTAGCTGTGATTTAGGAGAATTTTTTGGATGGAAATGTCCACGATGGCTGTCATGGGTTCCCAGCTCGGGACCGTGAAGAGTTGAAACTTCCAATGGTGGGTAAATAAGTGTCAAGCCATAAAAAGGGTCTTTTTCACCTCTAATTACCTCACATGAGTTTGTCAAACCAGGAACGTTTTGTTAGTTCAAAGAGTGTCTCAGTTTGAGGCTACCATTTGTTAGAGTAATGCTAGTAGTATAGTGCTCAAAATACAAGAGTAAATGGATGCTCACAACAAGATCTAATTAAAGCTAAGCACCTTAAAGTTGAAATCATGCATTCAAGAAACTAGGCAATTTATTAGTCAAGGGTCCAGTAACAGTAACTCATCCCTTTATAAACTGATGTAATTAAAGATAATAAAAGAACATATCATTAATCTAGGGACTAGACAGCAAATGTCAACGCCCGCTATAGTCTCAGATCTTCTGCACACCAAAGCAGTGATAACGCAAATAGTAAAGGAATGGAACAACAACTAGGAAATGGAACAACAACTAGGAAATGTAACAACAACTACGAAATGGAACAACAACTAGGAAATGTAACAGCAACTAGGAAATGGAATGGCAACCAATTCTTATGAACACCTTAATCGTTAGAAGCAATCTCACCCTACAGGAATAAGATAGTAATTCTTATTCTAAGCACATGGAAATAGAATGGAAACTGATTAGCAATGAAGCATAGCACAGTACTCAGAGCCAAATACAAGCGCACGATAACCTAAGATAATAACACACACAACACACCTTAAGAAAAGTAATAATCTGATTTCTATACCACCAATATCAATCTTGGTTATCAGGAATAACAATTGTAATTCATAACGGAACAGCAAGGTCAATTGAACCACAATCGCAATCACTTGTAAACCATAGATGAATACAACAATATGAATGTTACGGCATAGTTACTCTGTAGTTGAGAAGCAACAGTATTCTGTAAAGACCAGTAGTGTCGTATCAATAATTAAAGGAACAACAATGCGTTGTAGAGTCAATACAATGTTACTATTTCAGAGAATGATATTACTCAATCTAGCATGAATCGAATAGAATAGAGTTGTGCTATAAAATAACAAAACATATCAAATTACCAGACAAAGTTGATAAGTAAAACCTCACACAAACCAAAAGTAATAGTACAGGAGAAAATGTTCCACCGGGGCCGGGCCCTTAGCCTCCAGGGACACACTGTTTGAGATTATTCCAGGATCAAAGATGAAACAACAACCAGATTTATATTAACGCATTAAATGGAGTTACAGCGGATCAATTCTCAATGAGAGTCGATGATAAATGTCTCAAATTCAAGAAAAGTTACATAGAAAATTGACAGTCTATCTCCGCCCGGGCTAGTGGTGCTACCCCTTTTTATAACGGCTAAGGCGGAGATGTCTAGAATCCAAAAATAGTTGAAGCAACGATCCCTCAAGATCAAAGGATCCTAAAGGATTCACCAAACTATTAACTCTCAGTTATCCATTTACTTTCTTATGCCAAGTCGATATCTCCATTTCCTTTCCCTGGTTGATATGCTTTAATTTGGATCGCCTTGTTTGCATGTGGTTCCCCGCCAAAGGGACAACAGTTAACTTGGCCCTGTCTTTTTCTTTGGAACGACAGTCTTTCGTTTTTCCCTTTTCCTGCATAAAAAATGGCAATTATCAGTGTTTTCATATTGCATATTAATCTTACAGATTTTGTCATAATTTCTTATTATCTACCTAGTTCATGATGCAAAGGTGGTGTGAGTTTTAATGAAAAGATGCCAAAATAACCAAAAAAAACATACCTTCTTTAGTACTCCACACACCCCCCTACCTACCCTTTTTCATGCCCTCATGAAAACATTATAGTTGGCATGTAAGGCATTGAGAGAGTAGGCTGGAGATGGGATCTCATGGGGTGGTCTACAACCATGATGCCTAACTAGGTGTTCAAAAAAATGGCCTGTCTGACCCTCATGCATCTCATATAGGGCTTGGTACCCAGGTGTAGGGTGCCAAATAATCAGACTCCGGAACCTATATCCTAACCAGGATGGCCCTACTCTTAGGATAAATTCACCATAGAGGTGCAAGCGGTCAGCGGCTAACTTAAAATTTTCATAATTAAATTGTTCCCTGAGTTGGATATTGGGATTAGAGATCTGATATCGAAATTTAGCTGCATCAATGGCAAGGTCTTTAATAGTGAGAAAGTATTCTATTCCTTGTCGATTGATTTTTGTATGAATGGGCCCTAATGCTTCAATCACGCCTAGAGTCCCCATGAGGTTCCTATGTTCCCTCCATAACTACACTGGATTCCTAGGCTCAGCTCTTAACCATAAGTCTAATCCATTTTCTTGTCTTTGGAAAGCATTATAGGCTTTAAGCCACTTGATTTGATTAACCCCAAATGAAATAAATGCCTGCAACTGGATATCCCCAACAAAAGGGCCGGGTTTTGCTCTATCTCCTGGTCTAACACAAGGTTATGTAGATAGAATTCACACAGTAATCTTTGAACCTTTACCCCATAGTGCTTACAACAATTTATAAAATCATCAATGGTATTAATTTGTATAGGGGCACCTGCTCTGATAGCCTTTATTTTCAATTGCAAATATCATTCCATTAAAAACAAGGCATAATTCTTAGCAGGGGCTCTACATGCTAGGACGTCAGTGTACAAAGAGCATAAGGTATCCATCTGTTTGATAACTATATCTAACCTACGAGTTACCTTTGCGACTTTTTCTTCTTCCTTTCACCATCCTTCAAAGGCCTAGCTTTCGAATAGATTGACATTCCTTAGCTGTTGTTGTAATTCTTCATACCTTTCTCGAGGAATCGTTTGTTCTATGAGTTTCTCTACTGCTTGTTGAGCTTGCATCAAACCCTCTCGTAGGCTTACTATCCTCAGATCACTATCCCACATGGTAGTGGTGAGCGGGAGGTTCACTTGAATCTTCTTATTGCATCGTCTCGTGTTTGTGATTCGCATTTCTTCAGAGGGCTGTGCCTCTGTCTCCATTTCTTTGTCACAGGCTGATATATCATCTGTTTGGACTTCAACATGGGTAATAGTTGAGTGTTGTTCCTTTTGATTTTGAACAGCAGACTACTCCTCAACAAGGTTTTGAACAACGAACTACTCTTCAACAAGATTTTGAACGGCAAACTACTCCTCCACAAAGTTTGGAGCAGCAGGATGCTCTTCAACAGGGTTTTGAACAGTAGGGTGAACTTGAATCCTTCGAACCTTTTTCTTGAGGGTTCTTGCCAGAGTGGTTGTATGTCTCCTCCCCGAAGTCCTTTTTACCCTCTTCCTCATTTTCAAAATCCTGATCTGTTGTCGAAGTCAAACTGTCACATTCAGTAATCTTTGTTGTTCTTTCCATAATCTCTTAATTTCTTCTATTTCCTTAGAAGGAACAGTTATCTGTTTACTCGGGCCTGGACTGTTATCTCGATCAATTCTCTGGTTTTATCCCTGGGGTGCTCCTTCATTACTTTGCTTGGGTTGTTAAGGGGTAAGAACCCTAGCCAGTTCTATTATTCCCTGGGTGACTTCTATTTCCACCCCCTCTTCTTCCTGAATTTCTTCCAGTGTAGTCTGGCTAGGAACCGATTGTTCCTCCTCGGTACCACTTTTCTCTCCTGTCATACTTTCATCATGAACAGGCTGACTCTATTTTTCTACCTCCTCGTCATGTAATTCTTCGGGTGCATTTTTATCCTGAGCAGAATGTTCTTTTGGTTCTTCTTCAACATGGAGGTCTGGCGGGTTGAGAGGTTGGGCATGTTCACCCATATTGGCCAAACAAATTAACACAGGAATAGAATGGAAACTGATTAGCAATGAAGCATAGCACAGTACTCAGAGCCAAATGCAAGTGCACGATAACCCAAGATAATAACACACGCAACACACCTTAAGAAAAGTAATAATCTGATTTCTATACCACCAATATCAATCTTGGTTATCAGGAATAACAATTGTAATTCATAACGGAACAACAAGGTTAATTGAACTACATTCGCAATCACTTGTAAACCATAGATGAATACAACAATATGAATGTTGCAGCACAGTTACTCTATAGTTGAGCAGCAACAGTATTCTGTAAAGACCAGTAATGTCGTATCAACAATTAAAGGAACAAAAATGCGTTGCAGAGTCAATACGATGTTACTATTTCAGAGAATGATATTACTCAATTTAGCATGAATCGAATAGAACATAGTTGTGTTGTAAAATAACAAAACATATCATATTACTGGACAAAGCTGATAAGTAAAACCTTGCACAAACCAAAAGTAATAGTACAGGAGCAAGTGTTCCACCAGGGCCGGGCCCTTAGCCTCCAGGGACACACCGTTTGAGATTATTCCAGGATCAAAGATGAAACAACAACCAGATTTATATTAACACATTAAATGGAGTTACAGCGGATCACTTCTCAACGAGAGTCGATGATCAAAGTCTCAAATTCAAGAAAAGTTACATAGAAAATTGACAGTCTATCTCCCCTCGGGCTAGTGGTGCTGCCCCTTTTTATAACAGCTAAGGCAGAGATATCTAGAATGCAAAAATAGTTGAAGCAGCAATCCCTCAGGATGAAAGGATCCTGAGAGATTTGCCAAACTGTTAGCTCTCAGTTATCTATTTTCTTTCTTACACCGAGTTGATATCTCCATTTCCTTTCCCTAGTTGATATGCTTTAATTTGGATCGCCTTGTTTGCATGTGGTTCCCCGCCAAAGGGACAGTAGTTAACTTGGCCCTGTCTTTTTCTTTGGAACAATAGCCTTTCATTTTTCCCTTTTCCTGTATAAAAAATGGCAATTATCAGCGTTTTCGTATTCCATATTAATCTTACATATTTTTTCATAATTTCTTATTCTCTACCGAGTTCATGATGCAAAGGGGCTGTGAGTTTTAATGAAAAGATGCCAAAATAATCAACAAAAATATACCTTCTTTAGTACTCCACAATAAACTCGTCACGATTGTACACCAAATGGTCATGAAGAGCCCAAATTTTGTGAACCGCAGATTCTGGCTCGTCACACCTATTTTAGAAACAAGCGTGATGAGCACTAAGAACAAAAAATCTTCATGGTTTATGCAAATTCAAGGGGTTTTAAACACAATCATGGCATTTCCAATTAAATGTTTGTGTTTTTGCAGGGAGTGTTCTAAATAATCTTGAGAGTGGGGTGAATCAATATTATTAGACCAATTAATTTTATTTCCCAAACAGATTTATATACGCTACTTCAGTGAAGTGAACTAGTGTGTACATGTGACTATGCTTAAAGAAACCAGCGTAGATGCAAAGAACTTGTGATTTAGATATTTTATCATGTGCTGAGCTCAAACCAGTATATCAGAGATTTATTAAATAGTGCAGTAAAAGTAGAATAAAGCATCACAGATAAGCAACACACATGAACACCAGGATTTAAGGTGGAAACCCAATGTGGGTAAAAACCACATGCTGCTATCATCTCTGTTTTCTTTTAATAATAAGAAAATCTATTTACAATCTTGTATTGGTGCACACTAATACTAGTATGCAGGCTTCTACCTACAGAAGGTTACAACCTTCTCTCATTCTTCAACTTCTACTGGAAGGGAGCTACAACCCTTTAGCTCTTGTATCGGTCGCTATGTTTACTCGTACATAGGTGCAAACCTACAGAAGGATACAACCTTGTTTCTTCCTCCAGGGACCATGTTTCATAAATTTTCAGACTGGATACTTCTGGATCACAACACCACAAGCTGTTTCATCCAATTTTCACACCGGACCCATCAAAGCCTTTTAAACTTAAGCTACGTCAAATAATATTTAGTTAATTTGAATGATCAGATCACTAACAACAGAGCTCTCTGCTAAACCCAGAACCCCGCATCATCATCCAGAACCAGTTGTAACCTCAAAAAACATGCATTAGAGGGTATACGCTACTTGGTTGAACCCAACCTGCATGTATATGCCACTTCCTTTAACACAACCTGCATATATCTCTAAAGATACTGAATCATACACTTCTGAACCACAGACTATGCCAATCAGTAACATTATGAAGATCTATTATCATATTACAAAGTTCAAAATAGATAGCAACAAGGATCACCCTTCCTTCTTAATCAACCAATCAATCAGATTCAATTTCTTTATACAACAATTCTATGTTCAAATCTAAGAGGACTTCATTGATAGACAATAGTAAAACAATAGAATTTGATCAGATAGATCAGTTAGATCTGAACATAAGCTTTTCTTTTTGTATATGCTACTTGGAAGAGTTGAACCTGTGTGTACATGCACTTTGGCCTAGACGAACTTGCATATAGATTTGCAAATTTTGACTCAGAACTTTGCTACAATTCCAGACTTCAAGCAAACCCAGATCATGATAGATAACAAATAGAACAGGCACAAAACATCAAATATGGTCACAACCAATATCAGATTATTCAAGAATAAGTCATTTCAAGTCTCATGATTCCTGATCCAATGTTGATCTCAAGGTGCATATGAATATTTCAGATCCAGACCCAAACATAACCCTGCAACATAATATATACTTCATATAGAAGTGTTCCTTAGAATCTCATTGCTTGCACACCTTGGCCTAATGATCTTCTCCTCCTTATGTACTCTTACGCCTTTCTCAACACCTTGGACCAAAACCACTTAGGACCAATACCTTGGACCCAATACCTAGGGTCAATACCTTGGACCAAATTCCTCGAAGCAATTACCTTCGACCAAAATACATTGGATCAAATACCTTGGACCAAAAACTTGGTTTTCCTACATGTACGCCCTTTTCCTCCTGTGAAAGTGCATGTATACATTATATGCTACTTTTATTCTATTAAACCATGTGTATACGCACCTTGGACAAGGTGAAACAGTGTATACCTCTCTTTCTTCATTCTTTGGAGTTTGATCTGTAATCCTTTGCTATTGCCCTACTGCACTGTGAACTTTCATCTGAGTGAGTTTCCATCAAGGACAATACCTGTATCATAATTCCAACAATCTCCCCCTTTGGACTTGATGGCAACAAAAACACCAAGACACTTTCCCCCTTTGACATCAAGGGCAAAGGGAGGACCAAGCTATTCTCTCCCCTATGTTGTTCATGCTCCCCCTGAGTACATGTTGAATTCTCTGATTGAGTTCCCCTTTGTACATGCTGAGATGCACTGAAACCGTCCATGCTCCCCCTGAGCACGAGAAAAGTATGCAAAAATATTCTCCAAAAGAATAACATGACTCTATAATTTAATTATGTTAGTATGACCTTCCCATCACCAATGACACATACATACGTCCATCTCCCCATGAAGTGGGTATATACCAAATTTGACTCATCCACATAACCAAGTGAGGATATACCAATTGTTTATACTTGACTGAAATATAATTACATCATCCATCCCATGCAAAGTGGGGATACAAATTACATCATTTCTCCAATAGGACTCATTCAAATGTATGAGAAGACATGTCACACCCAAGGCTTTTACATGACTTGAGCAACAAAAAGTATAAATATCTGAAGCCATAGCTGGACTCCGTAACCATAATGCCAACAACGCAGAAAGCGAGTGAAGGCTAATGCTCCCTCTAAACTTGTGCAACCTGTGCATTGTTAACAAGTCAATGATCAAGGCATATTTTTCAGTTAGATAAAAATTAATGAACATAGCATATCAATAGACTGTAGCCATCAACATTAGATAGAGAACCCATATCAAAGCATGTCCCACTGTCTTTCTTGTCTGAAAAACATATACGCTCCTTGACCCAAAGAAACCCACGTGTGTACACGATTATACTTCATGAAACACGCGCATAATAACCTTTCTCTGAAAAAATAGATTTAATAGCAGGATGATGCAACAACTACTCCCAGATCTTGTCTAAGATATTCAAATGTTTCTTTGGGTAGTGGTTTAGTGAATATATCAACAACCTATTCTTTGGAGGGAACATACTCCAACTTGATCTTTTGTTCAAGCACTTGTTCACGTAGAAAATGGTATTTGATGGGTATGTGCTTGGTCTTGGAGTGCATGACTAGATTCTTTAAAATATTGATGGCAGTTGTGTTATCACATAGAATGGAGATGGGTGGAGTATATGTGATCTGAATGTCTTGCAAGGTTTGCATCGTCCAAAGTAGTTGTGTGCAGCAAGATGCAACAACCACATATTCCGCTTTAACTATTGATAAAGCAATTGAAATTTGTTTCTTGTTGAACCATGACACTAACCTGGAACCCATATAGAATGTACCACCACTAGTGCTTTTTCTGTCATCAACACTTCCTGCCCAATCTGCATCTGTATATGCATGAAGAGTAAGACTTTGCATCTTTAGGATACCGTAAACCAAAGTCCTGAGTTCCTTGAAGATATTTTAAAATTCTATTGACTTCCTGAAGGTTTGATTCCTTTGGATTTTCTTGGAATATTACAACTATTCCTACTGCATGCATGATGTTAGGTCGGGTACCTGTTAGATAAAGCAGACTACCATCATGGATCTCTAAGTTGGTTGATGTACTGCTACTGATTCATCATTTGAGCTGAGACTGCATCCTGTTACCATTGGGGTACATATATGTTTAGAATCTTCCATTCCATACCTTTTCAAGATCTGTTTGAGATATTTGGTTTGTGAAATAAAAATACCATCTTTATTTTGTTGAACTTGTAGATTGAGAAAATAGGTAAGTTCACCAAGCAAGGACATTTCAAATTCTTGCTGCATTACTAAAGCAAAATTCTGACTCATGGATTCTTCATTTCCACCAAAAATGATATCATCAACATAAACAATAATAATTAGCAATTTATCTGTTTCAAACTGTGTATATATATTTCTATCTGCTTAAAATTTTGTAAAACCTTGTGGGTGTAGATATTTCTCAAGGCAATAATACCAGGTCCTTGGAGCCTGTTTCAGACCATAGAGGGCCTTTTTGAGTCTACATACAAGTTTTGCATCATTTCCAAGAATGAATCCTTTTGGTTGTTCAATATAAACTTCTTCTTCTAAATCTCCATTTAGGAAGGTTGATTTTACATCCATTTGGTATACTTTGAACTTCTCAAATCTAGAAAGAGCAAGAAACATCCCTATGGCTTCAAGTCTGGCAATAGGTGCAAAAGTTTCTTCAAAATATATACCTTCTTGTTGAGCATACCCTTTATTAAAAAGTCTAGCCATGTTTCTAATGACTTCTCCATTTTCATTTAGCTTTATTTTGAATATCCTTTTAGTTCCTATACTATTTTTATCATGAGGTCTAGGAACTAATTCCCAAGTATCATTTTTTTCATTTTTCTCAAGTTCTTCATCCATGCCCTTGACCCAACATTCATCTTTGCATGCTTCTTTTACATTTTGACGTTTGGTGGAGGATAGTAATGATAGATAGCTTAAGGTCCCTATAATAGTTCCTCTTGTCTGTACACCTGCCTCTTTTTCCCCTAAAATTTGAGTTTCTGGATGATTTTTCTGAACATACCTGGACGAAGTCTTTTCTTCTACCATTATTTCCTATTTTGGTGCTTCATTGGTTTCTTCTTCAATATGATTTTGATTTGATGTGGGAAAATAATCCCCTTCTTCTTCATTGCCATAATCTTCTATTGATTCTATCTGTTTTGGATTTTTGCATTCTTCAACTACAACATCAATGCTTTCAACAATTTTCCAAGTCTTTTATTATAACATTTATATCCTTTACTTATGGAAGAATAACCAAGAAGAATGCCTTCATCTACTTTGGGTTCAAACTTACCAAGTTTTTCATCAGTCCTTTTGATATAACATTTGCTTCCAAAAACTTTAAAGTATTTTACAGTAGGAGTCTTCCCATACCAAAGTTCATGTGGATTTTGAGTGCTGTTTACCCAAACATTCACTTGGTTGAGAATAGTTATGACAACGAATGCATCTTCACCCCGAAATGTTACAGATGTTCCAGATTCATCTAGCATAGCTCAAGCCATTTGTTGAACTGTTATGTTCATTCTTTCTACCACACCATTTTGCTGGGGATTCCTTGCGGTGGAGAATTGCCTTTTTATTCCATGTTGTTCACAAAAGTCAAATATTTCATCTGAGGTAAATTCCCCTCCTTGATCAGATCCGAGGCATTTGATTTTTCGATATGATTCATTTTCAACCAAAGCTTTGAAGGCTTGGAACTTTTCAAAAGCTTCATCTTTATGCTTTAGAATACCTATCCAACACATTATAGAAAAATCATCAATGAACAAAATAAAGTATTCTTCTCCACGAGGTGAATTTTTCCTTGATGGTCCACATAAATCAGTATGGAAAAGTTCAAGAGGCTTACTAGCTGACCCTTCTTTTTCTATGAAGTGAACTCTGGTTTGCTTGCCGATTTGACATGGTTTGTATATTGTATTTTCTGGAATGCTAATATCTAGAAGATCACGAACAACCTTGAATTTGCATGCTTTTCTTATTTGAGAAAAGCTTCGATGTCCCAATCTTCTATGCCACATCCAGTTTTCATCATTTTTTCTTAGATAGCACTATTGTTGTCCTCCCTTGAGTATGTATAAGTTGTTTGGAGTTCTTGTACCTTTGATCATGGTCTCTCCTGTATAAATCTCATGAACAACACATCCGTTTTATCGAAACACCACTTCATTCCTTGATCACACATTTGACTGACACTCAACAAGTTATGCTTTAAACTGTCTACATACATAGCATTTCCATCTTTGACCTTTTCTTTCAAGAAAGAGCCTTTACCTTTTATGACAATAGGAGTATCATTTCCAAATGTGACATTCTTTTCCTTTTCTAAGGCATTATATGAGTGAAGTTTTTCTTTGTCACCTGTCATGTGTTTTGAGCATTCACTATCGATGTACCACTGATTTTCTTGTCCTTTTGCATACAAGGCTATATCACATCTTTCTATTTGAGATTCTTTCCTTCTCCATATCTTGGGATTCAATGGAGTTTGTTCCTTTTGAGATGTTTTCCGAAATTTTCTCTTGCATTCAGATTCTTCATGACAAAGTTGTTATAGACTAAGCATTCTATTTCATTTTCAAGAAGAGAAAAATTATTATAGGAACTTTTCTTGATCCCTGTTACATTCCTTTGATTTCGTTCTTTTCTAGTCACGATGGTTTTGTAAGCAACACATTGAGCAGCTTTGTGCCCAAAATTATGACATGAAAAACATTGCCCATTAAAGAAGTTCCTGCATCTATCGAATATATTGACTTGCTAATTGTAGTTTCTATTGATATTCATCTTTGGAGAAAATTGAGTATGATTTACCTGAGGTTGGTTATGGCTTCTATTCATCCTTAGAGTAAATTGAGTTTAATTTACCTGGTGATCTGCTTTATGCTTTTGCTAATGATTGTCATACTGTTCACTTGTCTTTGCTGCATCAAGATAGATTTTGGTAGAGGTTGATGGCTTCTGTGATTGAGATGCTTCTTCAGTATATCCAAGACCTGTCTTTATCAGAGGAGAACGTTGAACATTGATAATTTCATTTAAAGTTTCTGATCCTTTAGCAAATCTAAGATTGAGAGATATTGTTTTCTCAAGATCCTTTCTTAGACCCACAATTTCACATTCAAGTTTTTCATTGTGTTTTTCATTTTCAGCAAGTTGGTATGTCATCGTATCTATAATCATATTCTTTTCTTCTAAACAAATTTTGAGTTTAGATATTTCTTCATGAAGGTCTTCTTCTTCTAAAGCATCCCAAAAATTATCATCCTCATAAGCCATGAGAAGTCGGTAACCTTGTCCAGTTTCATCTTCATCACTATTAGATAAGCCATCGCTATCTTCATGAGTATAGTAACTCCTTTTATTCACAACTTGTTTTCTATTCCCTTTTGCATATTCCTTTCCTTTTTCAAATTTATCTTTATGAGGACATCTGGTAGCATAATGAACAACTCTGCCATAAGAAAAGAATTTGAAGGGTAACTTACTTCTAAACCTTCCAGAAACCCATTGAAGCTTTTTGACAAAGTTTACCTCATCTTTTTCTTCTGAAAAATGGGTTGATTCATTGTGTTCTTCCTTTCCTTTTGCTGAAGCTTTGAATGCAATTTCTCTCATATTTGATGGTCCTTTTCTCATCTCAAAGGAAGTTAAGATTCTGTGAAGCTTCATCATAGTGATATTCTACAGATCTTGTTTTTCTTCTATGGCAGACACTTTGGATTTAAATTTAGCAGACGAGGATCTCAAAACTTTCTCAACTAAGATAGCTTCCTTAATTTCTTCACCAGATTCTTCATACAATTGAAAACTACATCTATACGTAGTAAGTAACTAACTATGCTTTCATCACTATGCATCTTAAGAGTTTCATACTGAATTCTATGACTTTGAAACTTAACACATTTTACCTGAGAGTCTCCTTCGTAGCTTAGAACGATTTTGTCCCATATTTCTTTGGCTGATTTGATCTGCATGACTTTGACAAACTTGGATTGTGACAGACTTCCCAATAAAGTATAGATAGTTTTGGCATTGGTTTCATATTGCTTTTTACCTGCCGTATATGTAGGAATTGTTGTTGGAAATGTATATCCTCCTTCCACAATTTCCCAGACATCTGTTCCAAGCGATTGTATATAGGCTATGGTTCTTATTTTCCAATAAACAAAGTTGCTTCCATCGAAGATTGGCGGTCTGATGGATCCCATGCTTTCTTGATTATTCATGTTGATGGATCTCCCTTCAAGTGATCAAGATTGTTCTAATGAACCTGCTCTGATACTGATTGTTGGAAATAATATTGAGAGGGGGGTGAATTAGTATTATCAGCTCAATTAATTTTATTTCCCAAATAGATTTATATACTCTACTTTAGTGAAGTGACCTAGCATGTACACACGACTGTGCTTAAAGAAACCAACGTATATGAAAAGAACTTGTGATTTAGGCAATTTATCATGTGTTGAGCTCAAACTAGCATATTAGAGATTTATTAGACAATGCAGTAAAAGTAGAATAAAGCATCACACATAAGCAACACACATGAACACCAAGATTTAAGGTGGAAACCAATTGTGGGTAAAAACCACCTGTTGTTGTTGTCTCTGTCTTCTTTTAATAATAAGAAAATCTGTTTACAATCTTGTAATGGTGTAGACTCATACCAGTACATAGGCTTCTACCTGCAGAAGGTTACAACCTTCTCTCGTTCTCTAGCTTCTACTAGAGGGGAGCTACAACCCCCTAGCTCTTATTCTAGCCGATATGTTTACTAGTATGTAGGCGTCGACCTATAGAAGACTATGACCTTGTTTCTTCCTCCAGGGACCACGTTTCATAAATTTTTAGGCTTGATACTCCTGGATCACAACACCACAAGCTATTTCATCTAATTTTCAAACTAGACCCATCAAAGCCTTTTAAAATTAAACTGCATCAACCAATATTCAGTTAATACGAATGATCAGATCACTAACACCAGAACTCTGTGCTGAACCCAGAACCCTACATCATCATCCAGAACCAGTTGTAACCTCAAAAACCATAAGTTAGAGTGTATACGCTACTTGTTTGAACCCAACCTTCATGTATATGCCACTTCCTTTAACCCAACTTGCGTATATCTCTAAAGATACTAAATCATACACTTTTGAACCATAGACTATGCCAATCAGTGACATTATGAAGATCTACTATCATATTACAAAGTTCAAAATAGATAGCAACAAGAATCACCCTTCCTTCTTAGTCAACCAATTAATCAAATTCAATTTCCTTATACAACAGTTCTACATTTAGATCTAAGAGGACTTCATTGACAGACAACAGTAAAACAAAAGAATTTGATCAAATAAATCAGTCAGATCTGAATAGAAGATTTTCTTTTCGTATACACTACTTGGAAGAGTCGAAGCTACATGTACACGTGCTTTGGCCTAGATGAACTTGCATACAGATCTGCAAATTTTGACTTAGAATTTTGCTGCAATTCCAAACTTCAGACAAACCCAGATCATGATAGATAACAAATAGAATAGGTGCAAAACATTAGATCTGGTCACAACCAATATCAGATCATTCAAGAATAAGTAATTTCAAGTCTCATGATTCCTAATCCAATGTTGAGCTCGAGGTGCACATTAATATTTTAGATCCAGTCCCAAACATAACCCTGCAACATAATATATACTTCAAATAGAAGTATTCCTTAGAATCTCATTGCTTTCACACCTTGGCCTAATGATCTTCTCCTCCATATATACTCTTAGGCCTTTCTCAATACCTTGGACCCAATACCCAGGGTCAATACCTTGGACCAATTTCCTTAGACCAATTATCTTGGACCAAAATACCTTGGATCAAATACCTTGGACCAAAAACTTGGTTTTCCAACATGTATGCGCTTTTCCACTTGTGAAAGTGCGTGTATACGTTATACGCTACTTTTTTCTGTTAAACTACGTGTATACATGCCTTGGACAAAGTGAACCAGCGTATACCTCTCTTTCTTCATTCTTTGGAGTCTGATCTGTAATCCTTTACTATTGCCCTACTGCACTATGAAATTTCATCTGAGTGAGTTTCCATCAAGGAAAATATCTGTATCATAATGCCAATAGGGAGAAGTCATGGTAATCGAATGGAAAGAGTGAGAACATAGAAATGATGATGAGTTAGCCCTGGGAGACCCAAATTACTTAGATGTGCTAAGGAATTGTGGGCTCCTAAAGTTCTTCATCGTGCCATGCCTAAGAGCACAACTTGATCTACTCCAATATCTTGTTGGAGCATGGGATCCAAATGAAGGGAGGCTCAACATTTGAGGATAGGAACTAGAGATCAATGCCATTGATATCTACTTCCTAGCTGGACTATCACGAAGAGGGGAAAGACCTCAAATGACAGGGACTCAGATCACAGGAGAGACCATGGACATGCTCATTGGAAGAATGTGTCCTGAGGCTCAGGAATCGGATAAAGGAGGTAAGCTAAAGATTGCAACAGTAGATGACCTATCACTACAAGTCCTCCTATTCACCATTACCAAGGTGGCTGGATCATAGGCCCCGCATGAGGCCACCAAGACCCAACTTCAGTTGGCAGTAGATTGCTTAAACCCCACCATATTCAATTGGGCAAAGGCGGTATCAGATAACCTCAAAAGGTAGCTAAAAAAATGCAGCAAGGTGATACCAAACAGTTCAGGTATGGTTTGATCCTCATACCATTCATCCTAGAATGGCTTCCTATCTTTTAAAGACAGGAACTAGTCGTGGCTAGGCCACTACCACGAGAGCCACGGATCATTCGTTGGGCTATGCTGATACCTCGAGGAGGTGGTGGTCAACACATGTTGTGGAGACCGGAGTTCTTTGAGTGGTTAGATTGCCAACTTGTTGCGGTAGAGGACTGGCCATATGCTGAGACTAACTTTAGAGGTGATCCAGACTTATTACTCCCTCCTAGGGAACACTGGGATGAGAGAGGTAACAAAACCATTTTTTATTTTTAAAGAGTTTTGTAATTTTTTGTTTTTTATATATGTCCTAATCATTAATTTTCAACCTTGCAAACGTTGGACCTGAAAGACCTACAAGCATGTCTCCCATCACTTGGAGAGTGGAGAGGGAGATCGAGATGCCCTCCTCTTGGCAGAGACATGGAGGATGAGACGCTTTTGACGTGGAGGGCTTGATAGAGGGGATTCCAGATTATGCGGGATTCGAGGATGTCCCTCGGCAGTACTAGCGACACACAACAGGGGTGTTGAACAGGATCCACTGACTGTAGAGACATGTTGTCTGAACAGTGGTGTGCTACAGAGAGCATCATGCAGATTAGACCCCTAGGCATATTTTCTACAATTTTGAGAGACATGTTGTCTCATGATGTAATCTAAACACATATTTTCTTGGCACTATGACATGCAAGACATGATATATATACATACCTATGTTCTACTTTATCAACCTATTATGTCTCAAAGTTTACTTTTACAAATTTCCCAGATGTCTATCTAACACATGATTTTCCAATGTGTTTATTAATGTATTTAGTATTCTAGGAATATGTTGATATGTAATGTAATCAAAATTCCTTTCCAGTAAATGAACACATAAATACAACCTTAAAAATCTAAGAGTTTCTGACAGAATAATGCCTGTTGAGCTGAGGAACAACAAGCTGTGAATCTAGATTCATGATCAAGGTGTGAATATTGAGGGCAACAACCTCATTCAATAGCTCAATAACTGCACTATATTCAATGACATTGTTTGTAGTACATCCTAGACAAACACCTTGAAGATCTACCAACTCACCATGAGGTTCATAGGTAACCCATGACACAAAGGAAAGATTCTGAGTATTGTGACAGGCACCACCAGCGAAACCGACATAAGGTGCGACAAACATCTGCATAAGAAGCAAAAGGACACAATAAGAAAAAAATGCTTACACACCATGAAAAACATGTACGAAGATGAAAACACACTTATGTACACAAAAATGCAAGAAAGACAATACTTCTTGAGATAAAGCCCATTTCGGGGCTTATCTAAAGGATTTCCTTCAAGAATGGGTATGGGTTCATTTTTACACAAGCTTGAACCATGGAGAACTCTGCTTAGATTCGGTTTCATGTTTACAAAATATTGAAACAAGAAACTATGCTTGGATACAGTTTCACTTTTACACAAGCTTGAAATGAAGAACTATGCTTGAGATTGGTTTACATGCCCCCCAAGCTTCATTACATTCACCTAAGGAGACTACTCATGGCTATCAGGTGGATGGAATGAAGGTTTACTTGCGAGATCTTGGAAATACTTGACTGAGATTGTACGAGATCTTAATTAAAGACTCAATTTGGAAAGAGAGTTGTTTCATTTTTTAAATGAGGTTGACACAGTAAAATAACTATCCTCAAGACCCTTGTTTTCATTTTTTAACGAGCTTGACACAAGACAAGGAACGATGCTCCAGACTTGTGTTTCCTTTTTTCAACGAGGTTGACACAAGAAAAGAATTGACCTCATCACCCCTTGTTTCATTTTTTAACGATGTTGACACAAGACCAGGAACTCTCCTCATCTATTGTTTCATTTTTTAACGAGGTTGACACAAGACTAGGAACTCTCCTCATCTCTTGTTTCATTTTTTAACAAGGTTCACACAAGACCAAGAACTATCCTCATCTCTTGTTTCATTTTTTAACGAGGTTGACACAAGACTAGGAACTCTCCTCATCCCTTGTTTCATTTTTTAACGAGGTTGACACAAGACCAATAACTATCCTCATATCATCCATTCATGGACCATACAAGAACATGGCTCCCAAGAGATCCTCACTAGATGGAAGAACCATGCTTTGGGAGGAAAACATGTCATTTCGTACTGTAGACAGATCAGAGTCCAATGCCTCCAGTACATAATGTACTATACCATCTGTGTGGTCATCAGCAGATGCGGAGACGAAACTGGTAGCCACATAATTGACCTATGGCAGGGAAGGTAATGCTTGTAAACAAGAACTGATAGGGGATGATGGTTGCAAAGGAGACACCTGGTGACCAATGAAGGATAGTTGATCAATAGTCACAATTCTTCCTTCATGCAGAAAACAAACCACACGGAAAAATGAAGAAACAAGAGCTCCCATGACATAAACATAGTCGCATCCAAGGAGACTATTGAAATCTAATGGACCTTGGACTACCATCACGTCTATATAGATGGTCTTTCCTCCCAAAGTAATAGGGAACTGTGGAAGGATCCCTAAGGGTTGACTGGTTCCTTCATTGAAAACCAACAAATTCTAGGCAACAGGCACAAGCTGTGTGTTGCCCGAAGCTTGCCAAGTAGTAGAAGACATGCTGCTAATAGATGCACCTTCACCTAATATAGTGTGAGGTACTACCATATTATAGGCTTGTACTGTGATCTCGAAAGGCACCTAAGATGGGAGGCGGAAAGCAGTCAAGTGAATCCAATCAATAGAAATGACAAAACTACTTGGTGGGGAATTATATGATTGCCCCCATGCTCTGCAGGAATAGAAGAAGGACTCTCCTGAACAGCCGGGACAGGAGGGTCACTCTTCAATTCAGGAGACTCTGAGGAGACAAGAAGAACATGAGCAGTATGATCACTACGCTCTTCCAGAACAGAGTGATCAACTCGTGGTAGAGCCAAGTCGACACTCTCTTCGACCAATGGTTGGTTGGGAATAGACACAAAAGAGTCTCACTTAGGAAGAGTAGGAAAAACAAGAGATGAACCGAAGTCAATCTCTATACCAACCAGGAGATGGTTAGACGAAAGCCTCTGATAACCGACAGGGAGTTGGGGTTGAGCAGCTGAAGGTTTTCCAAAAATTTGGAAGCTTTATCCATAAGAGGACAAAGGTGAAGAAGATGCTCTCCTTCACATAGCCTATAGGGGAATATAATCTTTCCTTTCTTCTTACCATCGCTAGCCAAGAGTGTAGCATCAACATGATCTGTAGAGGTTGATGGGGATGGTCGATCCAGATTTTGAGACCATACCTCTAAGACTCTAGGAATGCCAGGATAGTCTCAGAGGAGATGGTCATCCTTACACAACCTACAAGGGAGTTTAACCTTTCGTGGAAGATCAAAAGGTTTTCCTATAGGAGGTGCATTTGGAGTAACAGCTGCATGGTTGACCTCTTGCTTAATTGACTTCTTTTTCTTCATCATATTCTTCTTCTTCTTAGCCTCCTGGTTACTAGATTTGAAACTTTCACCAAGCGAAGTAGAAGAGGAAGGTGAAGAAATAGGGGAAGAAGGCAAGGTGTCATCCTTAGAATCATTGTAATGCGGTTCGAATGAAGGAGATGGTGGGGCATGAGCTGAGACACTCAGAATCATTGAGGTTGAAAATAACCAGACAGGTAAACCAATGGTTAACCCAAGGAGGGACAATGTTGCCATATAAGGAGCACCAACATTTCCAAAAGAAGGAAAAGGACCAGGATTCCCTGTCGAGGGGAATCCTTGATTGGTGGACTCCGGAAATGTTGCCATTGGAATCAACCCTAAATAGTTACCAAGGAAGATAACTTTTACCAAGAATATTTTGTGGGCAGTTAATTTTAAGACACTGGAACAAAACTTTGCCTTTTCATGTTTATAGAGTCGAGAAAAAAGGCAAAAGACGACTCTAGTCTCCTTTGAAGTTTAATGAGCCTGAAAGGACAAGTTCTCAGATGATCCTTTTATTTTTAGAGAGTTGAAAGGGAATGAAAATGACTTCTATGGAAATCTAAGCAAAAGTTTTACCAGGCAAATTGTAAAATTGCATATAGAAAAATGACCAAGGACTTCTAGTACGACAACTAATATTCCTGAATGTTGTTTTTGGTGTGTTACAATTCATAAGGTGGCAGACTTGGCTTCCTATGGATAACATGATTGCAACCTAGTGGGTTCTCCCATCATATACGTAATGGTACAGGGAGCACAAGTACATACTACTACTTATCAAATCACAAAAGGAGGAATCACCCAACCTTAGTGAAAACAATAGCCACTAGGTTTAAAGATGTTGGAACACGTCTCTAGCCTAGACCTCTAGATATATGAGTTAAGTTACAATGCATTTTTAGAATAATTCAATAAATTTTAGCAGTTTATCTTGAATTAGATCTCAATTTCAAGGCCCTACCGAATGTGTCTTCAAAATCTCCTAGAATGCAACTAAATGAGTAAATAAACCATTTATTTTCAATGAACAACTAACTAAAGAAAGGTGAGAGGTTCATTTCAAAGCAATCAAAGCAACAAGCAAGAAAATGAAAGAATGGTACTTTTCATTATTTCACAAGCAAACCAATCAAGAGGAAAGAGAAATGCTTCTATCTTTCACTAACTTGCAAGCAATCCAATTAAGAAAATGAAAACACATCCTTCGCTTTTCAACTTCTAAATGACAAGAATTTACGAATCCAAAAGATTGTTATCATTTCCTGATGCAAAATGAATGCAATATTTTGTTTTTTCGAATAGATGACAAGCAACAAAACAAAAAAATCAAAATATTTCTAGTTTTAAGTCCTTTCCAAATGAAATCATTCAATAAGTGAAGAGAAACATTCCACTTAGAAACTAATCAAAGACTCAAAACAAAGAATATGTTTCTTTTTGTAAAAACTTGAAAGCTTTCTAATTGACCAAGAAGCAATGTGATCTATGCCAAAGTGATGGATGGAAACCAAACAAACAGACTAGAGAGTTTTTATAACCAAACGTCACATACCAATCAGGAAGATGAAAGAACAGTCAATAAGGAAAAGCCTCAAACAAAGCAAGGGATTGTTTCAAACATAGCTCAAAGGTCCAAACGAACAAGTAACCCAAGGAAAATCTAATGCTTCAAGAAACCCTAAGGTGAATAGGTCACACAGTTCAAAAGGAGAAGTCTCAAGGGAATGAAACCAAGAGTCAAGTATTCTAACAATTTGACACACAACAAATAGGTAGAAGACAAGCTTAGAAGGATATGACACACTGGCCAATCAGCAAACAGAACTTCAAAATTGAAACCCAGAGAAATCTTCGCGAGCATCAAACTAACAACATGCACTGACAATGAAAAGTTGTACCCCCCTAACTAGCTTCTTTGTGACGTCGTTGCAAGAGTACACCAAACAACAATGCTGAGACTATTTCAGAGCCCTTCATGACTGTGAGGTGATTTAATCGCACCAAACAATAGAAGGTGCAACTAATTAGATAGAGCAGACAAGACTATCTTCACGACTATTATAAAATAAAGGCGACGACCCCAAATCAAAGGAAAAATTTAAAAATTCAACTGAGAAAAGGCCAAACCTATCACTTATGATGGAGGAAAGACTACCAGGAGTAGTCAAACAACCCAAAATATGGAGAGTTCTACCCAGAAAGTAAAGGAGACAATAAACAAGCAAAGCAAAATCAAATCAAGAGACAAAAGACAAAGGCCTTCCACTATGGTCACCAACTTGTGATGCAGGCAAGTTCCCTCTGTGGACAGAGGCAACCCCTCTAGCACTAGAGTGGGTCTAGTCACAACAAGAACCATATCAAATCAAATTCCCTTAAATAGTTAATCTAATGAAGGCCTACCTTCAAATCCTTGTTTGATGAAGTTCCCGTTGTGTTGCTCCAGCTCTCATTCTAATCACTTTTATACCTGAAATGACATATATATAACAACAATGAACATAATAGAATACGACAAAAATGATCTACTTAAAGGGTCAAGGAACTTCAAGCTATCAATATGAAATTTGACATAAGATATAGGAAATAAACCGTTGATTTTTATTAATATGAATTGAAGTAAAACTTACAACCATGCCTTGACGTTGTAGGTCTCCTTGAAGGGTACTGTCAGCATGTCTCCGCAAGCATTCACTCATGAATTGTCTCCCAAGAGGATGAATAACTCTCTCTCCTACCCAAAAGGAAAAATTATGATGCTAGAACACTCATACAATCAAGCAAAATCAACACAAAACTATCCCATGCTAAGTTACATTAGAAGCTACTTCCAAACTCCACTCAAACTCTCTCCAAACCAACTGAACTAGCTAATCTTAGCCATGAAGGATATATTTATAGGAGGAGGAGCCTCCATAAGAGATGGGAGAAAGAGACTATCCCTTTTGGAGGTTGCACAAAAGGTGGAACAACCATCCCAAAGGAGAGAGCCGAGCTCATCTGATCCAGGAACCAACCCTAGGACCTTCCATTCACAATTTGTTAAAATAAACTCACCAAAAGTATCTCGTCGCCAGGCTTAGTTCAATCTTGGCCATCTTCATGGGAGGAATAATCGATGACCCATGACGACCCAAAAACAAAGGTTAAAAGGGTCTGCTCTAGGAGTAATGAGCTGAGGTATTTTTCCTGAGATGACAAGGAAGACACTGACACATATTTTGCAACATGACATAAAGCATATGTCAATAACATGGATCGACAGTGTCCGAGATCAAGGAATGTGTGGTCGGTGACAAAATATTGTGTAACAGTCCTAGGACTCTTCCTCCCAACCTGACTCTCTTGTTCATATTGCTCATCATGCCCCAACATTGGTTTACCTTTGGACTCTTTCATACTAGTTTTAAACAAATATTTTTCTAGAAGTAGCTGCTTTTCCTTCAGTTGCTCATTTTCTTGCTCAAGGAAGGAAATGATGAATTTGGCTCTTGCCTTATTATCCAAAAGATCCATGATATGAGAATCCTTCTCTCTGATAACTAGTTTCAGGTTTTAATGATCATATTGGGGAATCCAAGTCCACTATCTGTATGTCAAGATGGATAGCCTCCTCATCCTGCAAATGTGATCCCTTTGTGCTGATGTAGAAGGCCTGGCCCCTTCCACAATATGTGGAGAAAACACAAGCATGTTCCCTCTTTGATATGTCTTGGTTACCTTAGGTCTATGTGCCTCTGAAATATTTGTTTGTTTACTTGTTGGACCATGCTTCATTGACCTTGTGAACCTAGACCCTAATGATGTTGTTTTGCTAGGAGAAATAGTGGGACTAATGACAGGAGCAGTCTTTAATTTATCCAAAAAGGTTTCCCAAGTGATTTCCTTGACTTAGAGCTGATGCATAACCATAATATTGATTAGGATATGGTGAAACAAATTTGTGATATGAGGTTGTCCACTGATGTGAATTTTTCAGGAATTTTCACCACACTCTTAGACAGAAATTTGCACAAATTAAGTGTGTTGTAGAGGTGAAGTGCATAAGTAACCTAACATGATACTTGTATAATCTAGAGAATCTACCTTCACAAGTAAATACTTCATATTGAGCTTCACTAGAGGGGCATACTTGTTAAGAAGATGTCTAAAAGGAAAAACATGCTTAGAAATCTCTCTAAAATTAGGTTTTAGGAACATCTTATAATCATCAAGCGACAGTTCCATGCCTTTGAACTAGGTGTCACCATGATTTGGAATACTTGTGGTTGAAGAAATAATACCTGCTGAGATGCTGAACTCAATACCTGTTATGACAACTTTTTCTATGTTGAAATTTTGGGCAAAGATGCTTGTCAAAGGGACATGGGAACCAAACTCTGAAACTTACTCACAAAACTTCATACAACCAAAATTTATAAAATATTTATAGGAAAATGGAGAAGCATTGATTTCTCTCAGGTTGGATGGCTCAAACCTTGAATGATGTCCTCCCTTGTGCACTTTCTTTTCACTCTCTTTTTCACTCCATTAAATTTGTTGGATGGTAAAACACTAGACAGATGATGTTCATAAAATTGAAGTGGAAGTTTTCTCAAGGTGAAAATGTAGTGGGAGGCTAGGGTTTGATGAAATCAATGGAAAATTAGTGGTTGAATGATAGGATATTTTAAATTTAAGATTTTTTGGATGATAAATAACAATGATAAATCAGTAGAATCTAGGTTTTATTCACCAAGAATTTGTTGGAGAGAACCATGAGAAATAATCAATTCACATT
Organism: Pinus taeda; assembly: GCA_000404065.3. Classification (NCBI taxonomy): domain Eukaryota; kingdom Viridiplantae; phylum Streptophyta; class Pinopsida; order Pinales; family Pinaceae; genus Pinus; species Pinus taeda. Next base: position 6,147 of record APFE031508214.1, on the reverse strand, counting down.
GAGAAAAATCTTTGAAAGGATGGTGTAGATGACCACTTATTGTTTTGAGAAGCTTTAAGAGTCATTGAATGATATTTTGAGGTTTGAAGAAGTCGAAAATCCTGTTAAAAATGAGAAGAAATCCTTGTGGGTTGATCTTTCTTAGAAAGGCCGCACTTCCTTAAAAGAGTCACACTTTTGCACATAAGTGTTATGCTCCGCTTCAGAAGGGTCGCAATTCTGTCAAAAGGGTCACGTTTGCATAGAAAGGTCATGCTCCGTTTTAGAAGGGTTACATTTCTGTCAAAAGGATCACATTGCGCCACAGAAAGGTCGCAATTTACTCAAAAGGGTCGCCCTTTTGCACAAAAGGGTCACATTTACTCAAAAGGGTCACATTTTACTTAGAATACAGAAAAGACCTCAATTTTCAACAAGTTTTCAACCTACACGATAATAACTGAGATATGCTTGGAATTTTGAAAGTGCAAATGAGTTAAGAAACAACTCCTCTTACCATTTTAAACATAAATTGGGACCCTTGACACTTTATGATCTCTGATATTTGAAATTTGGTCACTTTGTGGCATTTTTTGAGACATTGAACCTTTTTGGAACTCTGAAATGCAGCCTTTAAAACTTATAACTTTCAACTAGTTATTACATATGAAAACATAAAATTAAACTTGATATTAAGTTTATTAAAGAAATTTTCTTATTAACACTCCTCCTTTGCCAGATTTTTATGCATCAAATGGGAGTTTGTTGATTGTGAAACCCTAATGACCTAATGGAAGTACACAGCTGAATGAAGACCACGGTGACATGACTGAAGTGAAAATGATGATATTTTCAATGATAGCACATCCAACTGAGTGATGGCAGTGACCTAACATGGAAATATTGAAGGAGTGGAAATAATCCTAGACACACTAACCAGTGACCAAAGCTTTTGAATGGAAGACCTAGTGAAATGACAAAAAATTGACCTTAAACCCTGATGGACATTCTGAAAGAGAACATTTGATCATTAGTGGAATGTAAAACTGACTAACACTAACATCAACAACTATGTTTTTTTTGGTCATCGACAGATTCTCAAAGATGGCCATTATAGCATCTTGCAAGAAGAATATCACAGCAGAAGCCAATACTAAAATCTTCTTGGAATGAGTATGGGTACACTTTCGGATCCCACAGTCTATCATCACAAATCAAGATAGCAGGTACCTCAATGTATTTTGGTCTAGTCTCTGGTCAATGCTCGACACCAAGCTAACTAAGTCCACAACTTTCCATTCCCAAACTGATGGCTAGACAGAGGTCATCAAAAGGATGATCATACATATTTGACGCATGTACAACTCAAATCATCCAAACACATGGGATGAGAGCCTCCCCTATGTCCAACCGAATTATAACTGGGCTCTCCATAGCTCAACTGGCCACAAACCTTTTCAGGTGGGCTTCAGATTCCAGCCATTATGTCCCATTGATGTGGCCATACCATTTGCATATACTTAGGTAGATTCAACTCATGTCCAGTCTAAAGCTAACAAGGAAAAAAACTTCATTGATCACATTCAGTACATACGCCAATACGTCCATGACATATTGGACAAATACAATGCTAAGTACAAGTAGCGGCATAATCATCATCGAGTGTTACACAAGTTCTAGGTGGGCGAAAAATTTTGGCTACGTTTGCAGAAGGAGCGCCTCATTGGGCACGACCACAAGCTTCGCCTACTCCGATATGGGCCATACTCCATCACCAAGGTAGTAGAGGATAATTCCTTTGAGCTTAATATTCCACCATTCTTTGGTGTGCACCCAGTGTTCAATGTGGACCGCCTTCAACCCTACTTTCCACCAATGTTGGACACATTCAACATTGCAAAAAAACTCACACCAACAGAGTTAAACCCAGACTACATGGAACAAGCTACAACTGATCATGTCATGGACACAAAGATCAAGAACACTCGACAGCAAAGGATCCAACTATATCAGGTTGTCAAAATAGGCTAACTCCTTCACTAGGGAAAGTGGCTCACTAGGGACCAAGTTCAGCAAAGTTTCCTCATCTCATGGAGGAACTCAACGCAATGGTGACCATTTCTTCCTAAGGTGGGAGGGAAGTGATCTAGTTTGATATTGGTGGCCACCCACCTATTCCACTTGGAATCCCACCATTGTTTCTTTCTTTTTTTTTTAGTTTCCTTAATTGTAGTGCAATTTACTACTTTTGGTAGTTTTTCAAGTCCTGAACTTCTAGAGCCGTTTTGAGGTCCTAAACAACGTTTTTTTTTTTTGGAAAATCACCGACGACCAATTTAAGTTTCAACTTCATATCTATTATTATTAGTTGTATTCCTCATATAGATATTTCTAATGAGGTATCATGTGCTTCCAAAAAAATATCGTATGCCAAAGTTACAACCCCGGGAAGTTGATGTTTCTAGATAATAAAAAGGTCTTCAAGCCTCATTGTAACATAGTTCATAGGCATTTAACCACCACATCTCTTCTCAAAGATAAGCTACCATCGCCTGAGCTAGTTTATTTCCATTCTGCATGTAAGCATATTTCAGTTCTTTGATATTAATGAAATGAAGTTTTATTTCTGTTGAAAATCTATGTTTATGGTTATATCTATAATTTGTTGCATTCCTGTTTAAATCTAGATTAGGAAATTATTGGGAAATTGAAGCATTTCTATGAGTAGTTGAAGCATTAGAATGAATCTCAACAAGGATGGAAAGGGAAAGATAAAGGTAAAGATAAAGGTAAAGAAAAAGATAAAGATAAAGGTAAATCTTAGCATTCATTGTATCTATGCATCTTTGGATAATAGGCAGGAGGACCATCATGCATCTATCAATGTCTTGGTTTGGTGGCCAATTTATGACACAGTCATTCACTTGATTTACACTTTTGCTGAACAAGCTGGCTCGTGATGAGACCCCTTGTCTTTTGATTGCAACAATCTTAAGTCGTTGCCCTGTTTTGGTGGACAGTATTGGAAAAGTCAGCAAGTTATAATATCTGTGATCATGATAAGTCGGCTTGTGATGAGACCTCTTATTCTTTGAGATATAGTTTTTTGTCAGATTGTTTCTCTGAATGCTGCGATTTTCTTTAGCAGGGAGGAAACCATTGTTTTTCCTTAAGAAATCCCTGGACGACAATAATAGAGTTTGAAAACAATAGTTTTACAGAGAATACTCATTTTATTATTGATACCTTTCATTGTGTTGATATAAAACAAAATTTTCGCCAAAGGTTGCTTTCATAAAATTCTTTGAAGTTGAAACTAGTATCATATCTAGGCTAAAGTTTAACTCTATCTGTCAATAATAAAGATCAGATTTTTCGAAAATTTTTACTGTTTGTACAAGCGAAAAATCAAAATCTAACAGAGAATTTGGTGTCCTTTTGCGTGAACTCTTGTAGTAACCATCTACAACTGGTTTTATCTATAAGAAAGAAGGAAAACAAAAAGCTATCCTACAAAAAATAGAAGAGTAAACTTCTATGGAAAGTATATTTTCAGGATCTGTCCATTAACAGGCAAAGAATCCTTTCTACCTGCTAAATCCTGCAACACAAACGTTGATGGGCCTATGAATTCTACAATCTGAAAAGGACCAAACCACATTTTCTGGAATTTTGTATGTTTGCCCTTCTCTTCATGAGCCTTATCCCATTTCAAAACTAGATCTCCCATCTGAAAGTTTTTTTTGGTCATTATGCTTGAATCAAAAGAGGATTTTATTAGCGCTTGGTGATGAGCATGGGATTTCTTAGCTTGTTCTTGTTATTCTTCTAATTTAATTATTTCCATTTGTCTCAATTGTAAGGAGGAAGTCGATACTTCATCGATGTATTGTACTAAAGACAAGGAGGGGATCATTAAGTGAGTTGGAAGAACCACTTCCTTCCCATAAACTAAGTTAAAGGGAGAAGTGCCGATTGAAGCTTTCATTGTTATTCTATCTGCCCATAAAGAATTTACCAAAGTTTTGTGCCAATTCTTCTGGTTCTGGTCAACTGTTCTTTTAATAATCCTGATTAGGTTTTTATTTGTTGACTCAGCCAGTCCATTTCCTTGCGGATAGTAGTTGGCCGAATATTTCAGTTTGAACCCTCTTTTAAGTGCGAACTCAGTCATTGCATTCCTAGAAAAGTATGAAGCATTATCAAACATCAAAGCCGTCGGTGATCCAAACCTAGTGATTATACATTGATCTATGAATTCAATGATGTTTTCAGAATTAGCTATCTTGAGAGGGACTACTTCTACCCATTTAGTAAAATAATCAGTTTCCGTGAGGATGTACCTATGCTGCTTAAAAGAGTGAGGAACAATCTCACCTATTATTTCCAAGCCCCATTGACTGAATGGTTGATCAATGTTTACCAGTTGTAGTGGCATGGACGATTTCTTTTGTCTCCCTGCAGTAGTTTGGCAGATTTGGCATTTCCTCACGTAACTGTGTGAGTCTTTGAACAGTGTGGGCCAATAATACCCCACACGTAAGATCTTATGTGCGGTAGCATCTCCAACATAGTGTCCGCCTACGGGCCCATCATGGAGTTCCTGCAAAACCTTTTCGGCTTCAGTTTTCTCAAGACACCTAAGAAGTATAGAATCATAATTCATTTTGAACATAACATCATTTATGAGCTGATATTGTTTAGCTTTTAATCTCAGGGCTATTTTCTTGCTGTGATCTAGGTGTGCTGGAACACACCCGTTTTTGAGATAATAAATGGTGTCAGCGTATAATTATTCTGTATCGTTTAGGCTTACCTCATATATTTGTACTTCCTCAGATGAACTTTCAGGAATCTACGATGCTCCAGCCAACATTTTGCAGAAGCCTTGACCTCTTACAATGCTTGCTGGTTTGATTTCAAGGCCGTATTCTTGTAAAGCAGTGATCCAATTTGCTCTTTTTTTCACCCACATCTTTCTGTATTAGAAGATTTCTTACCGCTGGAAACGATACTATGACCTTTGTATGGGTTTTAAGTAAGAAAGGTCTGAAATATTTGATCGCTTTGAAAACAGTGTATGCATGTTTCTCTACGTTTGAATAGTTAAGTTCAGCACCTTGTAAATTAGAGCTAAAAAATGTGATTCGAGCTTTCGCTTTCTCTTGATTTGCTTGAGTTAGAATCGCGGCATATGATTTCTCTGAGGCGAATGTGTATAATATAAAAGATTCTGAAAAATTCAGGGTTGCTAAAGACGGAGCATTAATGATAGCTTGTTTGATCAGGTTGAATGCTTCATGCTCATCTTGACCCCATTTGAAATTTGAATTCTTTTTTATCATAGTTTGCAAAGGAGAAACAATTCTTGAAAAATCTGGGACAAATATTTTCACAAAATTGATTTGACCAAGAAACGATTGCATGGCCATTTTATTATGAGGTAGGGATATTTTAGAAATTTCTTTGATTCTATCAGGTTTAATGTGAATACGAGATTTTGATACTATGAATCCTAGAAGTTTTCCTTCACTTAATGCGGAAAAGGATTTCTTTGGGTTAAGTGAAATCCCATACCTTAAACATCTTTGAAAGATTTGTTTCAACTCACTTTTTGGAGTACACTGTTATATCATCCAAGTAAATCACTACAGGTTTATTGACTAAACCCTTGAATGTGATGTCCATAGCTCTCTAAAATGTAGCGCCCACATTGATCAAACCAAACGGCATCTTCTGATATGCATATGTGCCCCATTTAGTTTGGAACGTGGTTTTTAACTAATCGTCGGGATGTACCAGTACTTGATCATATCCTGAAAATCCATCCAAGAAAGACATTAGTTCTGAGCCTACTACTGCCTGTAATATCTGCTCCATAGGAGGGAGGGGAAAATTGTCTTTCTGACAGGCTTTCTTAGGATTCCGAAAATCGATGCAGATTCTAATATCTCTGCTTTTCTTTCTAACGGGTACCATATTGGAGACCCATTTGGAATGTCTGATGGGGGAAATTATTCTGGACTTTAATAACTTATTCAGCTCAGTCTTTATTTGGTTTTCTAAATTGGGGTGGATTTTTCTGAGTTTCTGTTGGACAGGTTTTTCATTGTCAATCATAGGGATAGTATGTTGGATAATGGAAGTGTCGTATGTCTTCAGCTCATC